>JXCR01125597.1:133125-151588 GCA_002079205.1 Phalaenopsis hybrid cultivar
CTCCAAAAATTACTATTGGAAGCCATGATTTGCATATTTAAAGTAATTATTGGAATTTTTCTATAATTTGATTAGATTGAAATGGATCCACGTCAAAAGAGAAGAGTTGATTTTGACAAATCTCGCTTTGTCAATCCGATGGCTCAAACAAAATTTATTTCCATTTTTAAAGGAAAGAAGTGCATACAAGATCGAGTTTTTGAAAGTCTGGGAGGAGAAATCGAACGGGTNGCTTACATATTTGAAGTAATTTTTGGAATTTTTCTATAATTTGATTAGATTAAAATGGCTCTACGACAAAGGAGAAGAGTTTAGTTCGACGAGTCTCGCTTTGTCAATGTGATGGCTCAAACAAAATTTACTTCCATATTTAAAGGAAAGAAGTNTTGAAGGAGTTCTACGCCAATGTAATTTCTTCTGATGACGGAATCATTCTTGTGCTTGGATTTCCTGTTGAGTTTACTGCCGCTTGCATCAACATTTTTTATGAAGTCCCGAACTCTTATAGATGCCAATTTGAATCCTTTAGTATGATGGAAGGCCCCCTAAATGATGTGATCAACTTTCATACTGATGGGAAAGGAACATGGAAGAGAAAGTAACGAGAATGGGAAAATTTTTTTGCTTCCATGTTGAATGTCACCTCTAAGGCGTGACACTATTTCATTTCCTCTACTCCGTTACCGTCCTATCACCATAGTGAGGTAACTAGAGATAGAGCTATTTTGAATTTCTGTATTCAGAAAAGTAGAACTATAAATGTGGGGAGAATCATTCTTAAGAATATATTGACTACAACGACGAGTGAGACAAGTGGAGGTCTAGGACATCCTGAACTTATTTATACAATTTGCAAACTTTCTGGAGTGGAGATTGGAGATGAGGAATGGGTTTACCCTATGAAACCCATTAGTAAAGCTAATTCGAGAAATGGAGAATTGGGAGTAGAAGTCAAGAACCTTCTACTAGTAGAGATGTCCTCTCTACAAGTTATGACCTTCCACCTTCTAGTTCCCCTACCCTCTCTAATTTAATGAATGAGTTGACCTTGCAGCGGATGAACATATAATTGATAAATGAAAGGATTGGAAGTTTAGAACATCGACATGATTATGATAGTGAGTACCTTCAGAGGCATTCAAATTTTGAGATAGCTTATTATGAATTAGGCCCGAAATTACAGAGGTGAGCCTGATGTTACTTTCCCTGAGTGCCCCCAATATACTCAGTATCATCCCGATCCACCTGCTGATCAAGGTGATGAAGACATAGTTTGGGATTTTGATATTGAATGAATTGATGTACTTGTAGTTGTACTTTTATTTTTGTAATCTTTTTGTAATAGAAATGGATGTTTATGAATTTGGACTTTCATTTTTATTATTTTGTTGTACTTGGATGATTTCTAATTTTTGTTATAAAGTTAGTATTATAGTTAAATTTGCATGTGTAGTTTAATAGATGTTGAGTAGTATTGTGGATTGTAATGTAATGTGATTTTTATTGTCACATTTTAATTTTAATTGTATTGTTTAGTATTGTGTTTGTGTTAGGAATTATTGTGCTTGTTTAATGTTTTAGTTTTATACTTATTTCAAAATTTCATTACCCAGAAATTCAGTGTTAGGAAATATTGTGCTTATTTAATGTTTTAGTTTTATACTTATTTCAAAATTTCATTACCCAGAAATTCCTCTAATGATTTATAGTGTAGAAGCTTCCCCTAATATTACACACCAGGTGAAGTAGAAATTTGAGAAGGCTTGCAAAAATTTCAGAATGATGAAAATGCCTAAAATACTAAGGTATAATTTATATTTGTAGTTTTTTTTCTTTCCACCTATATTATTTCATATTTAAAAATTTAAGTTTGGGGGAGGGAAGAAAAAGATTAACTATTAGATGTCCTCTATTTCAATATTTTCAAAAATTATTTATATGATTTTATGTAGTGAATTTAATTTAGGTAACTATATTCTTAAACCTATTTAAATATTATAATAGATTTAAAGAAATATTTTTGTAATGAAAATTAATTTTGTAACTTAAGATATTTTAGTATGTAGCTATTTAAATATTATGGTAAATTTAAAGAAATATTTTTGTAATGAAAATTAATTTTGTAACTTAAGATATTTAGTATAAGTAGCTATTTAAATATTATGGAAGATTTAAAGAAATATTTTTGTAATGAAAATTAATTTTGTAACTTAAGATATTTAGTATAAGAAGAATAAGAATATATTTAACTATTTAAAGTAAATGAAACTATATCTTGAAGTATTAAGAATCTGGAAATTAATTTAAGAAGAAAAGATTGGGGCTCAATGATCTAAAAACTATGAAATATTTATAAGGTAAAGGAATGCTTTGAGTTTAAAATTTAGGGAAAGAAAAGTGAAGTTCAAAATCATTAAAGGCTATCCAGATATAATAATCCTTTTTAGGGAAAGAAAAGTGAAGTTCAAAATCATTAAAGGCTATCCAGATATAGTAATCCTCACGAATAGGAAAAAGAAAGGATTGAAAACAATCCCTGAAAAGAGAAGAAAAATATATAGGATTGAAAGTAATCCAAATGAAAAAGAGAAAAGAAAGAAAAAAATTATGTAAGGGAGGAGAAGCTTGAGGATATGCCTAATCAAAAATTGGCTTCACTGAACCTACCTAAAAGGAAAACCTAAATACATTCTTGAACTTATATTTATGGAATAAATCTTTTACTAATAGAGTTCTCATGAAGTTCCTATCTTTTGAATATTCTAAGTGACTTAATATTGCAACATATATACATTCTTGAAATGTGACTTAATATTGCAACGTATAGTCATTCTTGAAATGAATAGAAGACTAGAACTCTTAAACTTGTTTAATATTGCAACATATAGTCATTCTTGAAATAAATAGAAGACTAGAACTCTTAAACTTGATGACTTAATATTGCAACATATAGTCATTCTTGAAATGTTAGAAAAGTAGAACTCTTAAACTTGATGACTAGATAATCTTGTGGCTATAGAGTTAATTTTATTACTTGAATAATTACTTGAATTTTTCTCTGAAAATCTCACTATGATATGTACCTATAGAGTTAATTTAATTACTTGAATTTTTTCTAAAAATCTCACTATGGTATTTACTAAATAAGACTTATGCTTGAAATTTTTTTGAAAATCTTACTATAGTATTTACTTAAATCAAACTTATAGTATTTCTGCATTAAAACTTTACCCTCTGAAAATCTTACTATGGTATTTACTTAAATCAAAGTTATAGTATTTCTGAATTAAAACTTTATAAACTTGATGACTAGATAGTCTTGTACCTACAGAGTTAATTTAATTACTTGAAATTTTTCTAAAAATTTCACTATGGTATCTAATCATGTACCTATAGAGTTAATTTAATTACTTGAATTTTTTCTAAAAATCTCACTATGGTATTTACTAAATAAGACTTATTAATTACTTGAATTTTTTCTGAAAATCTCACTATAATATTTATTTAAGTCAAACTTATAGTATTTATGAATTAAAATTTTACTACAGTAGATCATAACTTTTATGTAGTACTAAAATTACTTGAGGACAAGTAATAGTTAAGTTTGGAAGATTTTGACCAAAAGAAAATATGTTGAGATTTTCATACCTATTTTATACTATTTTTGATGATATTGCACTTTAAAGAAAGGTATTTTTGATGCTTTGTTGCTGGAATGATGAATTAGGGTCATTAAAGCAAAAAGATGAAAAAATGAGTGAATTTGGAGAGAAAAGGACTAAAATGTGCAGAATTGAACTAGGGCGCCGACGACGCCATCAACCCCACTAACGAGAGATTTTCTCGAGAATCCAGAATTAATTCATTATGAAGGTCCGCCGACACCACCCTCGTGGCCGCCGACGGCGAGGTCGGTGGTTATGCCCAATCAGGCTTTGGATAAGGCCAAATTTTGAAGGGATGCTTAGGCAACTCTTGGGAAAGCTCACCCACAACTTTAAAAGAAGATTTTGGCCAAAAATTAGAGAGATCCTGGATGTTAGAAAGGTCCTAGAGGTTATAGAGGTTCCATTAGTGTATAGAGAATTTACTAGAGTGTCAAAAATTGGGAGGGATTCTTCGAGCGATTGTAAGAATGGAGGGAAGTAAGAGATTTCTTCCTCCTTGCTACTTCGAAGAGGAATTTTGTGTGTTGTAAAAAAAGGAAGAGATTCAGAGGAACTTCAAGGAGTGTTCTTGGGGAGAAATTAGAGATGTGTTATTTACTTGTTGTAGTTTATATGAATTTCATTTTATATATGAATTCTGAGTTTTGTTGTCTTTTTCCCATGAGATCTGAGTAGTTTTCTCTGTCTTTCTCGGTCTCGAGATTCATGAAATGGTGATTTGAATTGGTTAAGCAATGAAAATGTTTAAGAAATTGTGATGATCTTTTCACTTCGATCTTAATTTAATTTCAATCTGGCCAATTGATTTGTTAAAATATGTTGAGTTTTACAAGTAAAGTGGATTACATCCAAGATTCAGGGAGGTCAAAGCCCTTGAAAGTTGGGTGCAAATAAATAGAGAAATAATATTATNAGCCAATTAATTTGGAGTTTGGTGCTGTGTAGGTTGGGATTGGGATTTTTCCTTGTTTCTGGCAAGGATTTGAGCTCAAAATTGGCTTTCTGTGGTGGAATTGAGAGGGGAAAATGGATTGAAATGTACTGAGGGGCTCTTAGAGAAGTTCTCAGAGAGGTTTGGAAGGCCTTGGTGAAAATTTTTTTACCACACCACTATTCATGACCGTGGGGGTGGATTTTGTAGAAATTGGCCAATGGGGAGCTTGGCTGGCCAATTGAGAGCTTAGCCCCACTGCTTAGGTGTCAAGCAGAGGAGCTCTCACCTCAATTTGAGCTGAGGTGGCTTCTTGGCATGAGTTTGGGTTTTATCCATGTGGAGGCTCACAGTTTTGGGCTTTAGCTTGGGTTAAGGTAGCTAACCAAGGCTTGGACCATGGTTAAAGCTTATATGTGCGGCAGCAAAATGACACCATAGGAAATGAAAATGTGTCTTTGATTTAACCTCTTTATTATCTCTTCCAAGGATTAAAATTAAAATTTTTACCCTTGAGATAAATATCAAGGTTAACCATGGGTTAATGGCTGGCTTGGAACTCAACCCTAGAGTCTAGGATGAGTTATGGTAGGGCTCATTTGATAATACCAAGCTCAATTGGTTTGGATTTGGTCATAAGTCCAAAAAGGTGCATATGACCAAATCTTGTGTTTGAACTAAGTTAGGCATGTCAATTGGCCCAATTAAATATGTCATTTGGTGTAAGAGACCATGATGAACAACTTTCATGAAGGGTAAAAGTCATTTTGAGGTCAATTAATTAATCAATTTAATGGATTTTTGGTTTTGGACCCATTTTAAGCATATTGGGCTAAGTTTGGGTCCAACTTAGGCTAGCCATGGGCTAAGTCCAAATTAATTGTTGTGTTTGGTGTAAAATGTCATAATGAACAATTTTCATGAAGGATGAAAATTGTTTTGAAGTTGATTTGGTAGTGAATTTAATGGGTTTTGATTTTTGACCCATTTTAAGCATGTTGGGCTAAGTTTGGGTCAAACTTGGGCTAGCCATGGGCTAAGTCCAAATTGATTGTTTTATTTAGTATAAAACATCATAATGAACAACTTTCATGAAGGATGAAAGTTGTTTTGAAGTTGATTTGGTGATCAATTTGGATGGATTTTGATGGGTTTTGGTTTTAGACCTAAATTAAGCATGTAAGCGCTAAATTTGGGTCCAACCTGGGCTAGCCATGGGCTAAGTTCAAATTGATTGTTGTGTTTGGTCAAAAATGACCTTATAAAGAATTTTCCAACAAAAAAATGGATGCCAATTTGAGGTCTAAGGCATTCAATTGTTGAGATTTGAGGTGTTAGCCAATATTGGGGCTAATTTGGGGGTTTGGTCAAAGATGGTAAAATTGGACTATGGTGTAGTTGGACAAAATGAAATTAGGAATATTTTGGACTTATTAGGATTTTGTGGGAATTTTTGGAATTTATTGATTTTTGGGTTATGGAGGGGTATTTTGGTAATTTGGCCATTTTCAAAAATTTTTGTCAATTTTGGCAAATTTGGAGGTATTCAAGGTGTTTGACATAAGTTTTGATCAATTTTAGTTATTTTGGCAAAATTTGGGTCCCAAGGGCAATTAGGTAATTTGGCCGTGTTCGGGGCAAAAGTCCCAAGATGAGCATTTCAAGTAGAATTAGATAAATATTCATTCTAAATGAACCGTGGATCAATAAAACCCTCATTTTGGGTCCTTATGTATTTGGCCAGAATATTGTGAGGATATTGTGTACGCTAACTCCAAACCAACACCAAGGGTCAATTCTAAGGCCAAATAATCCTATAAGAACTCTTCTTGAGTTCTCTTATAATGATCTTACCTTCCAAACATTAGAGGTTAGGATCAATATGTAGAACTCCAAGTTGAGTAAAGAGAAGAGTTTTGAATTTCTAATGGTGGGGGTACCTTTTCTAGTTTTCTGGACGCTGAGTAAAGAGAAGAGTTTTGAATTTCTAATGGTGAGGGTACCTTTTCTAGTTTTCTAAGACAAATAGGAAAGTCCTACGGCTAGACCTAGGATACTAAAGAAGTTTCTAAACCTCAACCAAAAGTGAGGTCAACAATGGTCATGGGATCACTCTATCGGGAATGATGATGGGGATGCGTCCGATCGCACGTGTATCGGATGGACAGAGGAAATCAAGCCGGACAATGCTTCTTTAAGTGAACTGCGGGCCGAGTCAGCGACTACGTGGATGGCGGCGTCCAACCAGAGTGCGCCACACGCGTCTTCGGAGCTGCCTAGGATCCAGTGAGTGTTGCATATTTAAACAGATAAATAGGGAATTTAAAAAATCAAAAAATGATCTCTAACTTTAAAATTTCATATCTTGGTGTAGAAAAATCATAAAAATAAAATAAAAATACCCTCTTGCTCAGTGAACTATATCTTAGTGTAGAAAAATCACAAAAATAAAATAAAAATACCCTCTTGCTCAGTGAATAGAAGAGAACAATGTGGATATGGTTTGAAGTTCATTTGATGCATGTTTTATTTTTAATTAATTAAACACTGATTTGAATTTTTTGATTCTTCATGCATGTAGGTATATCACTATGGCTTGAAATTTTAGCATATTGTTGCCTCTATCTTTGGAAATATCTTCTGATTTTTCTAAAGTCAGAGGAAGTTCCTAGACAGAGATCCATATTTTTCAAGTTTATGTCTATTATTTGCATAAATTAATCATGATTATTAGCATGTTGCTTAGAAAATTCCAGGAAAATTTTGGAAGGTTCACTATGACCAAAGGACCCTTTGGAAATAATTTTATGGTTTAAGTCATTAAGAATACACTTAATCTTCAAAGCCTAAAACACAAGGAAAATTAATTTTGGGTAACACAAACATCTAAATGAATTAATTTTTAATCTCCACTAAAATTTAAAGTCCATAGAACTCTCCATAAAAATTTCAAAACATTTGGAGTTCATTTAATATCTCAATTCATTTTTAAAGTTAATTAACATTTTTGGCACTAAAATGATTTTTTAATAATTAAAATATAACTTGAAAAATTAAACAACTTGGGTTTTGGAGTTCTCTCTGATCAGAGGGATTTTATAAAAAAAAATTTGAAATAAAAATAAAAACTTTATTTTTTAGCCTTTTCTTCAATATTTAAATAATTTAAAAATAAAAAAAATAAAAAAAATAATAAAATTCATGGATATATTCTAAATTGCTCCCTAAGTACTTGAAAACAATTGGGATATTTTTCCTAATTTTCTAAATAAAGATATTGAATTTTGAAGCTTAAAAGAATTTTTAAAGGATAAAAATGGATTTTTACTAAAATAATTCCAATAATTCAAAGAAAATCAAAAAAATTGTAAAATTTGTTTCTTTGTGTTCCTTGACATCAGAGAGACTTAATAAAAATATAAAACTTTATTTTCCACATTAAAAATATTTTATAATTAATAAACACCTCAGAACTTAAAATAAGTCTTAAAATTCAAATAAAAGTCAAAAAAATCATGAAATTTGGTCCGAAGGATTCTCTAGTCTAAGCCTACCTCCAGTAAAAATTTCAAGAAATTAGGATTTATCTTGGTCAAGTTAGGAATTTTCTTTGAAAAATCCTATTTTTCCATTTAAAATAATTTTATAGATAAATTAAATTTTGAAGAATCACACTTTCTCCTATGATGTCTCAATTGGCCCATGAGTGGGCTAAGATAAAAGTTCCATAGTCATTTGAATTATGAAGTGATAGAGCCTTAGGGGCAAATGTGTAAATTTGGAAATTTAGCCTTAATTAACATATAGGCCTAATTTCAGAAAGGAAAATGGGAAATTTTTTATTCTAATTAACATATTTGGAGGTTTGAAACAAAAGGAGTTAACTGGTAGAAACCAACCTCACTTGTCCTAATTAAAAAAGATAAATTTATAATATCCTTAAATTACATAAATTTGGGAGTGTAGCCAATTAAATGATCCTGGATTTAGGGGTATGATTTTGGGTGTTAATAACTCACTAATTTAATACCCCTATTTGATGAACAAAAAACAAACATGAATCATCGCCATTTTTTATAAGTCAATTTCATTTGCAATGACTAAGACACTCACCAAAATCTTTAGGGCTTAGTAGTGACTTAGGTTAAATCAAATTTCATTTAAATAAGGATTAGAAAAGTAAACATAATTGAAAATTAAAATCTCTTTCAAACACTACAAGCCTAAGTCAAAATTTGGCTAAATCTCTTAAACTTGTCTGTTTTAGGGTCTTCACCAACATAATTTTTAAATTGATTTACGAGTGATAACTACCCTATTCTTAGGGATAATTGAGACATCAATGCTCACTGAGGACTAAGGGTATTTACAGGATGAATTATTAAGCAACATAATAAGTTTAAAAGAACTCGGGATTTTCCACCAGACAGTGAGAAATTAAGCATAAACCTGCTTCTTTCTCTAGATCTGTTGGATACCTCAGAGATCTACTAAACTTAATATATTTTGCGTTGACAAAATCATCCTTAATTAAACTCCTAAAGACCCACCAAGAGATGACATAAGGTTAGGAAAAATACCAAAACATTACTTTTTTTTGCCTCTACATGAATTGCCCTAACATGCATTTTAAGTTTTAGGTGGTGGAACAAGAAGACTTGTCAGATACGCTTTTACACTTTTTAGCATCGTCTTTCTTGTAGTTTTATGCTAAACAATGATGTAACCCTGCATGAAAACTAAAACTATCAGGATAGCCACTAAACCCAAACCAAAACTAAAACTAAAATCAACCAAGATAAAATTCACCGCCACAACATTCAAAATATACCCAAAACCAAAATTAAAAATCAACCAAGATAAAATTCACCGCCACAACATTCAAAATATACAACCATAACCAGAACCAAAACTAAAATCAACCAAGATAAAATTCACCGCCACAACATTCAAAATATAAAACGAAACCAAAACTAAAATCAACCAAGATAAAATTCACCGCCACAACATTCAAAATATAAAACAACTCAAGCAAAACAAAAATTAAAATCAATCAAGATAAAATTCACCGCCACAACATTCAAAATATAAAACAACTCAAAATTTTAATACAAACCTACACAAAACTACAATTGCAACTAAATTAAGACATTTCTATCGGATGATCGGGAATTCCTTGGAGGAGGTAACCTACAACTGCTAACAAGGCTTCCCACGGTCAAAATAAAATTATGGAACTCATTAAGTTGAGTTTAGTAAGTTGAGTTGGACTAAGTTAATCCAATAGAAAATAGTGGTGATGGAAAGAGATAACCATAGGATCCTGACCGGTGTTGCTCCAATCAACTTTAACATGTCTCCATAAAATTTAAAGAACTACAACTATAGAGCCACCTGATTTGTCACCATAACTTGACACACTAGAAAACTCAAACTCGTCATGGCAAGCAGCTTGAAGCTAGCATGGTGGGTAGCACCGCCATCTTCAACAGAAAAACCTGTCTTCCTCAGCTAAACCAATCTTCCTTCCTTATATAAAAGCAACAAAGCCATAGGACTTTAAGGTTGCTTGCTTATGCAACGTAAATCCCCACCTTATATTTAGGCCTTTGTATAGCCCTGCTATACAATATAAGCCCTAACTCATCTTAGGATTCCAAGGTCGTCATTCGTCATGACCTAAACCCTCACATTTTTCAGGCTATTTGTGTGATAGTTTCACACAAATGTATTCCCTAACTAATAAAATTGGCAGGATGAAACACCTAAACATTTCTCCTCAGAAAGGAATCCAAACATTATGATAGCTTGGGAAGTCACCGAGGTTCTCCTCTCGATCCATGACATCCCCTAGTTCATACTTATTTAGACTATACAATAAAATGTTTGAAATTTGAACCAATTCCCTTTCACACCTCTACGTCCGATCTCATTGAAAATTCCTACCCTTTGAAACTCCTTGAAGATAATATTTCCTGATTTTTATCGAGAGTCTTCTTAGGTGACTTTGGTCATTTAAGATGTAATTAACTATAGGGGCTTCCCTTATAAGAAGCATGTCTGAACCCAACTTAATATAAGCCCTATTTAATTCTTTATATTAAATAGGGGAACTTGTCAACAAATACAAAGGTTTTGCAGACCAAACAGTTATCATATATTCCTTAGTTTATTTGATCGAGCCTTATCCTTAAGTCTTGTGTTTATCCTTTGGGGTAGATACAGTATTTGAGGTACATCGCTCTTTCATTTAAACTATGAGAAATATGGGGTCAGTTGATTTCACATTTTCTAAAATTAAATATATATGTAAATTAAAACGTCCTTCCGAAGCGGGCGACGGGATTTTGATTCCGGTGACCGACAGCTTCTTACTGGCAACTCCTCCAACCAAAAATAGCACCGACAGACACATCATCCTAAGATATAGTTATTTCATAGAACAAAAGGTAAATCACAATAATTTGATATGCAACCTACCCTCAGATTATGTTTCTTTGTTAAAATGACTATCTCAAGAGACCACTATTTTTCATGATATTAGTTTCCAAATAGTCAGTGACGATTGATACTCCAAAAATATATGCATTTTTAGACCCATATTTTATAATCACTTTTAGTGATATTGCACTTTATTGGAAGGTATTTGTATGTTTTCTTGTAGGTTATTGAATTTTAGGACTTGAAGAAAGAAGGAAAAAAAGGAAGCAAAAAAGGATGAAATTTAGAACAAAAGTGAAGAAGTTGAAATTTGTTCAGCACCGACAGTGCCAACAACAGCACCGATATCGTCGTTCGACAGAGAGCATTGAATTTAATTATGAGACATTGGCGCTGATGGCACCAATGTTGGTTCAACCCCAATTTTTAGAAGATTTGAAAATCTTGGATGCATTTTGATGAGTTTTTGGAGACACCTATTAGAGAACTGACTCTAGGCTTTATTTAGGGCAAAAATTGATCAAGAAAGTGACTCTTCCTACCATTCCATTGCCCCAATTCAACTTTCCACACAACATATTCCTCTATTTTTTATTCCACAACCATTTAGAGTCCATTGTTCTTATAATTTAGAGTTTTATGCAGAGATTAAGAGTGAACTCTTCTCTAAGAATGTTGGAGAAAGAGAAAAGTGAGAGATTTCTTCTTCATTTCCTAGAATAGGCTACAAGGGATTTGCTTTGAGAAAGAGTTTAAGATAAATTTTATTTGTTTATTAGTATTGTATGAACTTTTTCTTATATATGAAATTTGTGTTTTGTTGTATCTTTCTCAAGAAGTTTGAGTAGTTTACTTTATCTTTCTCCCTACTCTGAGATATGATGAAATGAAGAGATAATATGGATGTGCTAATATTAAAATATAAATTAAATTGTGATGATTTTTTAACTTCAAACTTAATTTACTTTTTGATCTAGCCAATTGATTTGTTAAAATATATTGTGAAACATATGATCCGGGAAATGGAGTATGAGTTCTACAATAGAGTGGTCACATTTGATTTCATGAAGGAGAAATTTGTTTAAGAAATTAAGTGTAAATAAATAGGGAAATATTCTTTTTTGGGTGTAGAATTGGAGAATCTTCATTTGATTTTATGAAGGAGAACTTCATTCATGGAATTAAGTGCAAATAAATAGGGAAATATACTTTGTTGGGTGTAGAATTGAAGAATTTAGGGCGAGACTAAGATCCCCAATTTGGTCTTAGTTTTTAAAAACTAAAGAGAGAGTCAGCCTTCAAGTGAAGGGAAGTGGAAGCTCTGAAGTAGCCAGTATCCTCCTAGCCTAGCCACAGATTTAGGGACTAAACCTGGGATTAGCCAATGATTTTCTATAACACTGTACCAAGGTAGAGAATTAAAACTGCTCTTATTTGGCACAATACATAATTCAACCATTTATCTCATCTCATTTTACCAAAACCTCATTTTGGTGGGAAAGATGCTTTTTTACATAAGAAATCTTCATCACATAGTTTAATAGTTTAATAATTTAGTAGTTACTGTTTGAACTTTGTATTTTAGTTTTGTTATTAATTAAATAATTTAGTTATTATAATATCTCAATTGTCAAAATTAGTGACAGTGATTTCGTATTGACTTTCTGTGAATTTCTTAGTAAATTTATCATTTCAAATATAAACTTTCCCTATGTGATCAATATTTGGGGCTTAAATATAAAGTCTTTTATTACTTGATAATGATATATATACTTGCGTAGAATCCTAACATTAATTGCTTAAATTTCTTATTCATAAAATATTGCATCAAGCTTTTGGCACCATTGTATAATGGAGTTAACTATATAACTTTTACAGAATTATATTCTCGGGGATCAAGTTTTTGGCGTTGTTGCCAGGGAAGGTAACAATAAATTAAGAAGATTTGGTAAATTAGGTAATTTAGAGATAATTATATCAAAAAAAAAAATTCAAAAATCCAAAAAGAAATAATATTTTTATTCAAGAGTTATTTTTAAGAAAATTTTCTTTTCTTATGATATTTGTTTATGCAAAATATTGGATCTGAAATTTTTTTACCTTACAATTTAGAATTAGAGCGTACTATTAGAAAATTTTGAAAATTAAAAAAATAAATTAAAAATTTAAACGAAATGGTGAATAATTTAAATAATCACATAAATGAAAATCGACAATGACCTTTAAAAGATTATGCTAATCCGACAGCAGATGAGCTTCACTTGACTATTCAAAATCCTGATGTTGCTGCTAATTCATTTGAGCTTAAACCTGCTGTTATCCAAATGTTACAAAATAATCAGTTTTGAGGAACACCTACTCAAGATCCAAACTTGCTAGTGTTCTCAAAATTTGTGCTACTTTTAAATATGACAGAGTGTCTAATGATGTTGTTAGGCTTAGAATTTTTCCTTTTTCATTAAGTCTAAGGCGGTTAAATTCATTATCACCTGGATTTATCAAAACTTGGAGAGAATTATCACAAAAATTTTAAACTAAATATTTTCCACCCTCAAAAACTGCAAAGCTTAAAAATGACATTACATCTTTTTGTCAATTTGAAGGGGGGTCTATATATGAAGCTTGAGAAAGATTTAAAAATTTTCATAGAAAATGTCCACACCATGCTCTACCAAATTGGTTAATAATTCAAATATTTTATAATGGATTAGTAGGATCACTTAGATATATTGTAGATGCTGCTACAGGTGAATCAGTAATGTAAAAACCTTTTGATGAAGCATATTCTTTAATTGAAGAGATGGCTACTAACAAATTTCAATGGCCCTCTGAAAGGGCAAATCTTAAGAGAGTAGCTAATATTCAAGATTATGATGCAATTTCTACTTTAGCATCTCAAATTGTTGCTATTTTGAAAAAGATTGATCAAATAGGAGTGAACTATTCTCAAATACCCCAAATATTAGAGGAAAATTCACAAGGACATATCATTGATACTGAATCATCTTATGAAACTTTAAATGCTATAAATAATTGAAGTAACAATCCCTATTCTAATTTTTATAATCTTGGATGGAAAAATTACCCTAATTTTAGTTAGAATGATCATAACAATTCGGTGAATCCCTCTAAAAATTTGAACAACCAAGGAAATCCTAGTTATCAACCTTATTATCCTCCTGGATTTAACTCTAATCCTATCCCACAAGTTAAGGAAAAGAAGTTGACGATGGAAGAAGTCATGTTAAACATGAGAAATCAAATACAAAATCAAGGGGCTACTATTAGAAATATTGAAAATCAATTAGGACATGTTGTATTTGCACTCAGTAACAGACCTTCTGAAATTTTTCCGAGTATGGTGGAAGTTAATCAAAGAGATCAAAATAAGGAGCAAATTAAAGCTATTCAATTATGAAGTGGAAAATAAGTTTAAATAAGGATCTAAAGAGAAACTAAAGTTGATGAAGAGAAGGAAGAAATGGAAAGAGACCAAAATGAAAATGAACAAACATAAG
This sequence comes from Phalaenopsis hybrid cultivar, assembly GCA_002079205.1. Taxonomy (NCBI): domain Eukaryota; kingdom Viridiplantae; phylum Streptophyta; class Magnoliopsida; order Asparagales; family Orchidaceae; genus Phalaenopsis; species Phalaenopsis hybrid cultivar. The sequence goes on from JXCR01125597.1 coordinate 147,684, forward strand.
GTCCTTTAGAAAAACCATTACCTCCATTTCCTCAAAAACTGAAGCGGAAGAATAAAGATAAACAATTTACAAAATTTTTGGAAATCCTTAATAAGTTAATGATAAACATTCCTTTTGTTGAAGCTTTAGAATAAATATCAAGTTATGTTAAATTTATGAAGGATATACTAAACAAGAAAAGGAAGTTTACAGATCATGAGACTGTTGCACTCTGTGAAGAGTTTAGTGCTATTATTCAGAAAAAGCTTCCTGAAAAATTAAAAGATCTTGGTAGTTTTACTATACCTTGTGTTATTGGTGAAAAGTTTTTGGGAAAAGCTTTATGTGATTTAAGAGCGAGTATCAATCTTATGTCTTTATTGATCCTTAAACGTTTAGATTTGGGAGAGATTTCCCCTACTACTGTAACTCTTCAGTTAGCTGATCGATCAATAAATTTTTCGAAAGGAGTAATAGAGGATGTATTAGTAAAAGTTGATAAATTTATTTTCCTTGTAGACTTTATAGTATTGGATATAGAGGAAGATAAAGAAATTCTTATTATTTTGGGGAGACCATTTCTTGCAACAGGAAGAGCTGTGATAGATGTGCAAAAAGAAGAATTAATAATGAGAGTTAATGATCAATGAGAAACATTTATTTTTGCAAAAATTATGAAATATCCAACACTAGAAAAAGATAAGGAATGTTTTAAGATGGAAGTAACTGATTATCTGAGTAATGAACAATTTAAGAATGAGTTTGAAGACAAATTAAAGCAAGGAGCATTTTTTGAAATTAAGGACAAAATAAAAGAAGATGATTTGGATTATATTCAGGGCAAATTTGAAACTTTAGACTTGTTGGAAAACGATAAAATAAATCTTATTCCTTCAAGTATTAAACCACCTGAACTTGAACTGAAAATATTAACTGCCCATTTATAATATGTGTTTTTTGGAGAGTCATCTACATTATCTATTATTGTATCTTCTAGATTAACAGAAATTCAAGAACAAAAATTAATAGAGATGTTAAAAAAAATAAAAAGGCTTTTGGATGAACTTTAACAGATATTAATAGAATTAGTCCTTCTATTTGTATGCACAAAATCTTATTAGATGAACAATATGAACCTAAAGCTGATCCTTATAGGAGATTAAACCCAATAATGAAAGAAGTTGTTAAAAAATAAATTTTACAATGGCTAGATGTTGGAATTATATGCCATATTTTAGAGAGTGCTTAGGTAAGTCAAATTCAATGTGTTTCAAAGAAAGGAGGAGTGACCGTTGAAGAAAATGAGAAAAATGAATTAATACCAATAAGATAAATTACTGGTTGACGAATTTGTATTGACTATAGAAAATTAAATATGACCACCAGAAAAGATCACTTTCCTTTACCATTTCTAGACCAAATATTGGATAGATTGGCTAGGAACAAATATTATTGCTTTTCAGATGGATATACCAGTTATCACCAAATGCCATTCGCTCTAAAGGATCAAGAGAAGACAACATTTACTAGCCCATATGGAACATTTGCTTTTTGTAGAATGCCTTTTGGACTATGCAATGCACCTGCAACATTTTAAGGATGTATGATGTTAATTTTTAGCAATTTTTTTGAATATGGAATGTAAGTGTTTATGGATGATTTTTTGGTTTTTGGAACATTGTTTGAATTATGTTTAAATAATTTAGAAAAAATTTTGAAAGTATGTGAAAAAATCAACCTAGTACTAAATTGGGAAAAATATCAATTTTTTGTTGCAGGAGGAGGAATTATACTTGAGCATAAAATTTCTGCAAATAGCTTTTTAGGACATGTTGGTTTCTATGGGCGTTACAAAAAAAAATCTAAAATAACTAAACCATTATGCCAACTTTTAGAAAAGGACACAAAATTTAATTTTAATGAGGAATGCATAAAAGCATTTGAATTATTGAAAGAAAAATTAATCACTGCACCTATAATAGTTCCACCTGATTGGGAGAAACCATTTGAAATAATGTGTGATGCTAGTGATTATGCTATTGGGGTTGTTTTAAGACAAAGGCACAAAGTTTTTAAAGTGATATATTATGCTAGTAAAACTCTAAATGAAGCTCAAACTAACTTCACTACTATTGAAAGAGAGTTACTTGCTATTGTTTATGCCTTTGATAAATTTAGACCTTACTTAATTGGAATAAAATGTGTAGTGCATCCGGATCATTCTGCTATTAAATACTTATTGCAAAAGAAGGATGCTAAACCAAGATTAATTAGACTAAATGTATAGTGCATACAAATCACATTCTGCTATTAAATACTTGATGTAAGAGAAGCAAGTTAAACCAAGAATAATTAGAAGGATACTTCTATTGCAAGAGTTTTAGTTTACCGTAGTTGACATAAAGGGAAATGAAAGTCAAATAGCTGATCATTTGTCTAAACTAGAAAGAGAAATATTAACTAATTTTGCAAATAAAATTTTAGAAAATTTCCCTGATGAAATATTATATAATATTGATGAAATGAATGTACCGTGGTATGCCGATATAGTAAATTATATTGTAAGTGATATTTTACCACCTGATATAAAAAATTCACAATTAAAGAAGTTTATATATGATTCAAAATTCTACTTTTTGGGATGACCTGTATTTATATAAATAATGTAAAGATCTAATTATTAGAAGGTGTGTGTGCCTTATGAGGAAACTCAACAGATAATTGAAAGATGTCATGATTCTTAACTTGGAGGACATTTTGTAATAAATAGAACTGCATATAAAACTTTACAAGCTGGATTTTATTGGCCTACTCTTTTTAAAGATGTTAATGAATATACTAAAATTTGTGATCGATGTCAATGAGTGGGAAATATTTCTAGAAGAAATGAAATGCCTCTAAATTATGCATTAGAAGTTGAAATTTTTTATGTGTGGAGATTAGATTTTATGGGACCATTTATGCCATCATTTGGGAATTTATATATATAGCTTGTTGTTGATTATTTGTCCAAATGAATTGAAGCTATTGTTGTACATAGATGTGATGCTCGGAGTGTTTCTAAATTTTTAATTAAAAATATTTTTATAAGATATGGAATGCCGAGAGTAATTATTAATGATGGAGGATTTCATTTTAGAAATAGGAGAATCAAAAAATTGATTAAGAAATATGATATTATGCATAGATTCTCTACTGCTTATCATCCTTATGCTAACGGTGTAGCAGAGATATCAAATCGTGAAACTAAACGAATTTTAGAAAAAGCTGTAAATCCTTATAAATTGGATTAGTCTGCTAGATTAGATACTGCATTATGGGCATACAGAACTGCTTATAAGTCTCCCATAGGAATGTCCCCATACAGGCTTATTTTTGGCAAAACATGCACTTACCAGTAAAATTGGAGTGTAAAGTATTTTGGGCTATTAAGAAATTTAATTTTAATGTAAAGGTTGCTGGTGAGAAAATATTATTGCAACTCAATGAACTTGAGGAGAACAAAAATGAAGCATATGATAATGCAAAAATCTATAAATAGAAAATGAAAATATGGCATGATTGGAAGATTATTCAAAAGAAATTTGAAAGTGGATAAGAAGTTTTATTATGTAATACAAGATTGAGATTATTTTCAGGAAAACAGAAATTCAGATGGTTAGAACCATTTAAGGTGATCAAAGTTTATCATTATGGAACTGTTATTGTTAAAGATCCTAACACTAGAAAGATATTTAAAGTTAATGGGCATCGATTGAAACATTATTATGAAGGGGACATACCACATTTTAAGGACGTTTTAATGTTAAGTCATCCCAACTAATCAAATGGTATGTCAGGCTGACGACGTTAAACCAAGCGCTTTATACGAGGAAACCCCCCCCCACACACACACACAGATATATATATATATATATATATATATA
>JXCR01125597.1:151629-172123 GCA_002079205.1 Phalaenopsis hybrid cultivar
GATAATAATCCTACACAATTTTATATATTATAAATTAAGAAAAATATTGGTATTAGAGGAAAATTTGGAATCAAATTGATCGAAAAAATGATAAAATCGCAATTTTTGGCCACTCACAACGACGACTCCAGAATGGGCGCTGACGGGGCCCACGGAAATAGACCAAAGCGCCGACAGCACTAACGGCGATGAGAGCAGTTTTGACGAATTTTTTGGCGAGATTTTGCTCTGTAATAACCACCATGTGGTGTTTTGAAAGTCTTAAAAACTGCCTTAGATGACTCAAAACTTCCCATTTTCGAATTCCATGGTCTCCAATTCCAGAAATACTTTCAGGTATGAAGTTTTCAAAAGAAGAAAGTTTATCAGTTTTGACGTGCAAAGACTATACAACAAAGTTATTGTAAAGACAAGGCTTATCAAGGAGAGAGGCTTTGTCAATCACAGATTGATTAATCTAAGTTCTCTGACTGATAAAATCATTGTACAAAGGCAATGGAAAATTTGGTGCTACACTACCGCTGCAGTTGTTGTACCGATAGTGAAGGAATTATATGTCAATTTACATGGAATTACTCAAGGAGTTGTCTTTGTACGAGGTAAGACTGTACCATTTACTTCTATGTGAATCAATGAGTTGTATATGATAGAAAACGTTTCAATCTGTCATTATACAAATTTTATCCTTACAAGAGATTTGATGCAAGATGCTTATAGTTTTCTGATAGATGAAAGTGACATTTGGGAAATGCGAGATAAAGGACATGTTAGTTTTTGTGCTTCATTACTTAATCCAATATCGAAGCAGTGGCATTTCTTGATTTCCGCAAAATTACTCCCTACCATGAAGATTAGTAGTCACCAAAGAAAGTGTCATTTTGAATTATTGCAATCAAATGGAAAAATCCATTGATATTGGATCTATCATATTTAAATTTGTTATGGGTATTATTATGAATGGGCCATTTTATGGACTTGAGCATTCTTCCACAGTTTTTCTACTTTGTAGTCAATCTCAAGTTCAATAAGAAAGTTGGGGAAAATTCTTATTACCATGGGAGCCCATGATTCCTATTGATGATAATTATGTTGAGAATTGGAATGAAGCATTAGATATTATCTTGAATCATTCATCACATGCTTCAACTCCATTGATGCCACCAATAGTTGGAAGTTCACTTGTTGCAGAAAAGAAATTAAAAAAAATTGAAAGAGAACTTCAGAGTATTACGAATGCAATAGGAGATCTTAAGTACCTTTTTGATCACCTAGATTGGAGGATGAAAGAAAATTTTGATCATACTGGAACATTTGAAGTAGGATTAGTGCGGATGTTTAAGAAAAAAGGATGGATCGAAGAAAATTGGACTGATTAGTTCTCGTACTGACCCTTCTACAATCTGTACATTCATTACCAGTCGATGGGAGATATCAAAGAAGGAGAAAGCACTGAAGATAGGACAACATAACTAAAGAATTTGGACTCTCTCTACTAGTTTAAAAAACTTATGTACTTAATGTAATTGTGTGGATTTGATTTAGTTTGCTTTGCTTTAGAATTTTGAACTTTGATTGTGTGTATAGTTTTGTGTCAGCGTTTAGTGTTGTGGCTTGATTTCGATGTTAATTTATATATTAGTTTGCTTAAGATGTGTGAATGTGTGATTAGAAAAATGTGTTTGTAAAATTGTATTTTCATATATAAAAGTTAGTTTGTTGTTGTTTGTGAAAATTTTTGTTCTTGAATTATTATTAAATAAAAATTTGTGTTTAAAAATACTAAAAAGACTTTGGGAAAAATTGAAAGGAAATTGAAAATTTAAAAAAATTGAAAAATGAATTTTTGGCCTTCAACGACGACGACGCCCTCGACCCGAGAACAGCCTTTAACTCCTTATATTCATGATTTTCACCGTAAACTGCCATTTTTACCCTTTGAGTCACCTTCAACCTCTGATTTTTGCACCTAGGGCTTGCATTTGCTTGGATTTGAGGCGATTTTAAGGTAAAAGAACTTTGGATTTCATCTTCTCTAGGTAAGAGCTACACTTTCAATTAAAAAATTTTGATTTTGACTAAGGATTTATCTCACATTGCCTAGATCCAAAAATTTTGAAATTTTTTTTGAAAGATTTTGAGATAATCCTTTGGTGAAGAACTCTTACTTAGTAGATTTAAGTTTAAAGCATTTTACTTTGTGATTTTTGAAATTTTTTGAATTTATTCAATTTTTTTTATTTTTCTAGATTTCCCATGACACCTAAAATGAGCAAAGGAAAGAGAAAAGTAAATTTTGATATTTGTTAGCATCAGGGCTAGTTCTCATTTCAATAGTCTGCTTGAGCATAAAAAAAGTCATTCCGGATTGTGGTTTTAAAAATCCGAGAGGAGAAGTCAAGCGATTAATCAATTCTCGACAGTGGAAAAATTTCTATTATTTTACTGCGGATGCAATTATTGTTGTAGTGATGGAATTCTATGCCAATTTTACTGAAGCTTAAGATGATTTTGTTCTTGTTTGTGGAAAAATGGTGGAGTTTTCTCCAAGTAAAATTAATGAGTATTATAAGTTGGAAGATGTTTGCAGTTGCCAGTATAAATCATTTTCTACTACTAATTAGGCCTTAGATGAGGTTATTTCTTTTTTACTAATGGAAGAGAGACTTGAAAAGTCAAAAATGGTGTTAAAGTAAATTTTCCTCTTTATATGCTCTATGTAGTATCTATTGGGCCTATTGGGCCTACCAATATAAAAACATATGAATCTCAAGTTGATTGGAGATTTAGGAGTAAGACCAGAGACATTCCTTCTACTTTGAGGACCCCTACTTCTAGTGACCCTACTAATAGAGAACTTTTAGACCAGATGATGATCCAACAGAGAGATATCTTAAGAAAGGATCATAGGTTGCAGAACATGGATACCAAAAATGCTCAAACTGATGATTTGATACGACAAAAGTTCAAATATGATGCTACTTATGATGATGCGTTGGTGAGATACATGAGGGTGATCATTCAGTTCAGTTTCCTATCAGCAGCAAAATTTGGGTGTAGAAGAAGACGAAGAAGATGATGATTGGTGATTTTTTTAGTTATATTTGATTGTACTTTATTATTGTGTTGTTTGTTTTTTTTGTATATTGTTGAGACTATATGTTAGATTGTGAGACTTTATGTTATAGTTATGTTGAGTTGTGGACTGTAGTTTGTAAAACTGTTTTCATTTCTGAAATTCAGTTTAGTTATGTTGTTAGTTTCAGTATTTTATTAAATGNCTGAACAGGCAGGAGTTGATTTTTGACCGGTGAAAGAGAGGATTGAGATTCTAAGACCTATTGGGCATGTCAATATAAAGACATGAATCTCATGTTGATTGGAGATTTGGAAGTAAGGCCATAGATATTCCTTCTACTTCGAGGAACCCTACTTCGAGGAACCCTACTAACCGAGAACTTTTAAAACAGATGATGATCCAACAGGGAGATATCTTAAGAATAGATCATAGGTTGCAAAGCATGGATGCCAGAAATGCTCACACTGATGATTTAATATGACAAAAGTTTAAATATGATGCTACTTATGATGATGCGTTGGTGAGATACATGAAGGGTGATCATTCAGTTCAGTTTCCTACTCACCTTGTTTTTACTCCATATCAGCTTCAGAATTTGGATGTAGAAGAAGAAGAAGATGATGATGATTGATGATTTGATTTTTTTTTTAGTTTATGTTTGATTGTACTTTGTTATTGAGTTGTTTGTTTTTATTATATTATTGAGACTGTTTGTTAGATTATGAGATTATATTTTGTTGTTATGTTGAGTTGTGAACTGTAGTTTGTAAAACTATTTTCATTTCTAAAATTCAATTTAATTGTGTTGTTAGTTTTTGTATTTTGTTAAATGTATTGTAATTAACTCTTTCTCAGAAGATTTTATATGTATTATGCGCAATTTAATGTTTTAAGTCTTGTAGTTTTTTATATTAGCACCTGCAGTATTTCAAAATTNATTAAATGTGGTGTAATTAACACTTTCTCGATAGATTTTATATGTATTATGTGTAATTTAATGTTTTAAGTCTTGTAGTTTTTTATATTAGCACCTGCAGTATTTCAAAATTAAAGTTTCAAAATCAGAACCTTCAATAAGTATGTCTTTTCTTTATGTATTTAATGTTTTCTTTTACCCTTTATTTTTCAGTTCTTCATGCTAAATCTTTAAAAAATTTAAGTTGGGGGCGGGGGAATTCATTTTTAAAGAAAGAAACTTAATTTTATTTGTCCTCACATAACTATATTTTAAAAAATTTTAAATTTAACATGACCTTTGGTATTAGGGGTTAATTTTAGATAACTATATTTATGTTTCTAAATATATTAAACTTAAGTAAAATTTCCAATAATAAAGGTTAATTTTAGAGATAAGATATTTGGCATAAAAGAAAAGACCATATTTTTCTATTTTAAGTAAAGAAAATTGTATTTTTGAAATATTAAAAAACTTAAAGGTTCATGTAAGAAGAAAAAAATTAAACTTCATGAAATCTTTAAGCTAATTTAAATTTGTTAAGTGAAGAAATGTGAGAAGTTTTTGACTTTAAGAAGAGGATAGTGAAGTTCAAAATCATTAAAGGCTATCCAGATATAGTAATCATCACACAAAGAAAAGAAAAGAAAAGAAAAGAAAAGAAAAAGAAAAGAAAAAAAAAAGAAAAAGAAAAGAAAAGATATGGGGCGCAGCTTGAGGAGATGCCTAATTAAAAATTGGCTTCACTTGAATCAATATAAAAAAGAAAGCTTGCTACATTTTCTAAGCTCTTATTTGAGTATTAGTTTATTTACTAGTAAAGTTTTATGAAGTTCTTTTTCATATGAGTACTTTAAGTGACTTTAATATGACAAATTGTATATTTTTTTTAAAAGAATAGAGAATAAAAAATCTTGGACTTGATTACTAAATATTCTTATACCTTTAGTATTAACTAGAGTTGTTTTGAATTTTTCTTAAGTTATGCTATTGTATTTAGTGGACTAAGATATGGAAATCTAGAAGTTAAACTCTTTACCATAAGTCAGATTTTTATATAGTAGAGGAGTTAATTGAGGATAAGTAACATAGTTAGGGGATCTTGATACACCAAAAATATATGCATTTTTAGACCAATATTTTATACTCATTATCGGAGATATTGCACTTTAATGGAAGGTATTTATATGTTTACTTGCAGGTTGTTAAATTTTACGACTTGAAGCAAGAAGGAAAAAAAAAGGAAGCAAAAAAGATGAAATTTGGAACAAAAGTGAAGAAGTTGAAATTTGTTCAGCGTCGACGGCGCCATTTAACAGAGAGCATAGAATTTAATTACGGGACACTAGCGCCGACAGCACCATAATGGGCGCTGACGGTGCCAATGTTGGTTCAACCCTAATTTCTAGAAGATTTAACGAACTTGGATGCATTTTGAAGAGTTTTTTGAGGCACCTATTGAAGAACCTACTCTAAGCTTTATTTGGGGCGGAAATTGATCGAAAAAGTGACTCTTCCTGTCATTCCATCGCCCCAATTCAACTTTCCATAGAACACATTCCTCCATTTTTCAATCCACAACCATTTATAGTCCATTGTTCTTATAATTTAGAGTTTTATGGTGAGATTAACTGTGAACTCTTCTCTAAGAGTGTTCGAGAAAGAGAAAAGTGAGAGATTTCTTCTTCCTTCATTTCCTAGAAGAGGCTACAAGGGATTTACTTTGAGAAAGAGTTTCGGATAAGTGTTGTCTGTTTACTAGCGTTGTATGAACTTTCTTTTATATATAAAATTTGTGTTTTATTGTATCTTTCTCATGAAGTTTAAGTAGTTTACTTTATATTTCTCCCTACTTTGAGATATGATGAATTGAAGAGATAATATGGATGTGCCAATATTAAAATATAAAATAAATTGTGATGATTTTTCAACTGAACTTAATTTAATTTTCGATCTGGCCAATTTATTTGTTAAAATATGCTGTGAAACATATGATCCGGGAAATGGAGTATGAGTTCTACAACAAAGTGATGATCATATTTGATTTGATGAAGGAGAACTTCGTTCATGGAATTAAGTGCAAATAAATAGAGAAATATACTTTGTTGGGTGTAGAATTGGAGACTTTTAGAGTGATAGACAAAAATCTCCAATTTGGTCTTAGTGTTTAAAAACTAAAGCGAGAGTTAGCCTTCAAATGAAGGGAAGTGGGAGCTCTCGAGTGGGAGCCAGTATCCTACTAGCCTAGCCACGGATTTAGGGACTAAACCTGGGATTAGCCAATGATTTTTTATAACACTGTATCAATGTGGAGAATTGAAACTACTCTTATTTGGCATAATACATAAGTGAACCATTTATCTCATCTCATTTTACCAAAACCTCATTATAGTGGGAAAGATGTTTTTTCACATAAGAAATCTTCATCACATAAACATAGTTTGATAGTTTAATAGTTAGTAGTTACTATTTAAACTTTATATTTCAGCTTTGTTATTAGTTAAATAATTTAGTTCTGATAATATCTCAATAGTCGAAATTAGTGATAGTAATTTTTTATTGACTTTTTGTGAATTTCCTAATAAATTTATCATTTCAATTTTAAACCTTTCCCGTGGGATCGATATTTGGGTCTTAAATAGAAATACATTTTTTAATTGATAACGATACATATACTTGCATAGAATCCCAACATTAATTGCTTAAATGTCTTATTCATAAAATATTGCATTAAGCTTTTGACACCTTTGCATAGCGGAGTCAACTATATAATTTTTGCACAATTATATTCTCGAGGATCGATGATATAGTTCCACTATTTTCTATAAATAGGGTTGTTAGTGCATTTTATCCTTTTTCCATCTTCTGCATCCTCTTCCTGTGAGTCAATCTCCCTGCGAAAAAGTATGTAGGGTGCGAAAAAACTTGTAAATGAGGAAGCCTTATTGAAGGCTTTGAATTTCCCATTTCTAGAACTTGTCCTACAGGGGACGAAAAAAAATGAAATTTGACAGTTCCACCACTTCTTAAGAGAAAGTTGGGTGAAGAACCACATCTGTTAATGAAAATTAAAGGAGATAAAAAAAGAATGATTGGTGAAATTGATGAAAATAAATTGAGAACTTACTGTTAAGCTGCCTCATGTGGGAGAGGTTTATAAATCATCTGACTCAGCACCACTCTAGATGAGAAAGCTGAAAACATTGAAAGTATTGGACTCTACACCACTTTGTTAGCATACATTCCTTCCACCATATCAAACTGGAGAGCCTACGGAGGCGGTGGTGCAAATTTTTCCACTTAATTTCTCACTGCTTCAGTCTCCAACTCTAAAATCCACTCAAGGTGATGCTCCGCCGAGGGAAGATGACCCGCTCCACTAATAAAGAATGTTCCTCCTTCACCTCTTACTGAGAAAGTTCCTTCTGGTGGTACAACTTCTTTCATCGCAGAGAACTTCTATTCATCATATATAGATTGAATAATATGTAACCTTGTAGTCCCATTTCATTTAGCTTTAACATTTATTTTTATAACAATAGCCCGATTGTTGCAAGAGAAACTGAGGTTTTTACAGATTCTTGAACCCAGGAGGTGGTAGGAAATAGATTAGGCCATTCATTTTGTTCAAGTTGCCATTGAAGGGGTTTCCACCCCAATTCCTCTTCCAAGCCTAACACCCTTCCAGCCAATCTGGAGATGGAAGCTGATGGCCAGGGAGCACTCTCATGGGTCATTAGCTTGCCGCATGGACAAGACCATGGAATCCTTTATTTCGGATGCTAATCTTTAATTGGAGGCCACTATTATAGGTCTTTGAGAGAAGTTGGTAGTTGTTTACATAGATATGGGGATCCTTTTGGCCCAAGTTTTAGAGGTGGAAATTCTTCGGGCCATGGTAATGGGATTGGAAGCACTTACAACCTAGGTGACAGATTTGGAAGCTCTCCATATTGAAGTATTTACTGGGAAGGAAAACTTGGCTGACTTTAAGGTAGCCATTTCAATTTTAAATGTTCGCATCAAGGAAGTAAAAATAGAAAAAAAAAATTCTGGGTCGTGTGTTGTATTCGACGTTAATGAATCAGGGTTTGGTCTTGCTTGAGACGGTGAATGACCCAACTATAAAGCATTTCTTTTTATGAATAAAAGGCATCTATGTTTTGAAAATTATGACTTTTTCTCAAGTTTTGTGCTAATATGAAACTTTTGAAAAAAAACCAATACAACGCTTTAACATCCAAAAAAGGGTCTATAATTAGATCTCAATAGATGTTAAATAAAATTTTAAAATCTTTTGCTTTATTTGTCATTTGGTCATTTTATTTTTGGAGCTTAATGTCCTCCAAATATTCTTGCCAAATTTTTTGGTTCGGTTAGGCCTTCTGAAAGATCGATTCCAATGAAATTTAGGTTTAGTTATTTGATGAGACTTGTGTTTATGATACAAGTGTCATCTTAGATCGAGTGGAGACATAGGTTTGTGCTATTGACTATTTAGATGTTGATTTAGTTTTACATCAAGATCTTAGGCTTTGACTTCCACTTTGCATGGAGCTTTCCTTGATCTTTCAGATTAATGTTTTCATCCCGGCTCAAGTGAAGCCAAACTTGATTGTTGTAGATGACGTATATTATTTATATGGGCATACAAGGTGTCCCTTTGTTGTGTGAATTGTTTTTCCATATGTTCTCCTTTCATGTCAAACTAGATGGTTAAATTAATTTCAACACTATTAGGATGTTCCATTAAATGGAACCGAAGAATAAGGTTAAAGACTGGAAAATTCTATTTTTTAGAGATGCTTGTGATTAATGGGACATCTAAATTAGGGTCATTGGTGGACAACTTAAGAAGAGAAAACTAAAATGTTCCCTAAAAAAAGTAATGGAATGTTTCACTCAATCGATAGTTATCGGTAGCTCATTATGCTGACCCTTTAACTTTCAATCGGGAGTTGAACAGAAGGATATACAACTTCATGATAGAGGAGATGTGGGCCACTTCTAATGATGTCAAGAAGAAAGATTATTCCTCTATCAGATAAGAGAATGAAGAGTGACCTGAAGATTTTGACCCATCTGGTGGGTGCATAACAAGTTTGAATTTCATTTACTTAGTTTCAAAGGCTTTCATAGTTATTCAGAATAAAGTCAAGGGTGAAATAATATTGATTGAGCGAGAACCTCATCTGATGATCTTAGGTGATTCAGGGAACAATATGACTCCATATATCCTTCTAATAGATATTGATGGCTTGGTTAGGCCTCTTTTAGTGTAAGAGACCTTTCGACCAACCTCAACTGAGTTTATTCCCCAATCAAAGCAAGCAGAGTCTAGTCATCAATCTCCTCAGGTGGAGAGTGAAAATGAATCTGGTTGTGGAGATTCGAGTGAGAATGTAAGAAAAATACCCATTTCTACTGAGTTAGTCAGGTGTAGAAAAAATGGTTGGGGCATCTCTCTTAATTCACCTCTCTCTAGTTCCCTGAGAAGTAAGAAAAGAGGGAAGGATCGTTGGATGCCACTACATGAGGACCAATTGAAGGTCTAAATGAATTTTGATTCAAGCCTTAGGCAGGTCAATATTGATAGAGATTGGTTTCCCCAAAACTCAACGTCTGTAAGTTAGGCTTCCACGATTATGAACATAGTCTAGTATGCAAGTTTAGAAAAGCAACTTGATGGATTTTGCCCAGTTGAATTATGTCAAAAGCTTGATGGTTACTAACCCTTGGGCTACACTTCCACTCATCATCTAACTTCAATTTACTTATCAATAAGAGAAGGACTTGTTAAATATGATGAGAAGGCTATAAAATAATAGAAGCAAATGGAGTTGACAACAATAAGGGCAGTTGTGGTGGAGTCCAAAGTAGAAAATGTAAATGCAAAATTGGAAATTGCTTCTAAATGGATATTAGTAGTTCAAGACGAGAATCGTTTACTAACAATGGCCAACAAGGATTTGCTCCCCACTCAAGTAAAATATTTGGAGATGGATGATAAAATTAACATTGGTCGACCTAAAGTATTCTAATCTTGAAGAATTTAAGATGCGCTTGTCGGCCGTTAAAAGTCAAAGAAAGTGGTTTTTTATTTAATTTAATATACATATAAATTTAGTTTTATTAAAAAAATAGTATTTTTAATTTTGAAAAGTAATGTTTTAATTTTTTTTTAAAACACGAAACCAAATTGATCTCATATAAACAATAGTTTAAATAAATGAGCACAACACCGCTAGTGATGTACCTATCCCAAGGAATAGACAATTACTTGATAGTAGGGCTCAATTAAATATACAGAATTTATGACATCCGTCTAGTCTGCGAACCATTTTATATGAGCTGACAAATTCCCCTACCTAATATGAAAGATTAGATAAGGTATATATTATTTGAGTTCTTGAAACTTTTAAATATTTAAAAAAATCTTGAAAATTGTTGATCAAGTTCCTGTTGTCTAAGTCTTTGAGGACAAGGAGGTGGTGATCTTTCTTCATTCTTCATAGTTGCAGAAACAGGTTTTTCCACTTCCTTAGGAGTACTTTCTTCAAGTTTTTCAGTTTCTTTATCTTTTCCCTCAACTTCTATTTCTTGTTCAACACCAGCACTCGTTTCCTTCCCACTTCTTATTTGGATACAACTTCATAGTTGGATCTCAACATTACTAGGAAGTGCTCCCTGAGGTTGATCCCCGATAATTATAATTGTGCAAAATTTATAAAGTTGACTCTGCTTTGCTATGGTGCCAAAAATTGATATGTATCATTATCAAGTAATACAAGACTTTCTGTTTAAGCCTCAAATAACGATCCCATGAGGAAGGTTTAAATTCAAAATGATAATTTAACTAGAAAACTCACAGCAATAAAATAAGAACACTGTCACTAATTTCGAATATGGAAGGTACTATCAGAACTAAGTTATTAACTACTAGCAAAACGAGAATGCAAAGTTAAATAGTAACTACCAAACTATGTTTATTTGAAGAAGTTATCTAATATGGAAAAGCATCCTTCCCACAAAATGAGTTTTTGGTTAAATGAGATGAGATAAATGGTTTAAATCTGTATTATGCCAGATAGGAACAATTTTAATATTCTAACCTTATTCAGTGTTATAGAGAATCGTTGGCTAATTGCAGGTATACTGGCTAGGAGTATACTGGCTCTCACTCCAGAGATCCTACTTCTCTTCCCCTGGAGGCTAACGCTCGCTTTAGTTTTTAAACACTATGCTCAAATTGGGAATTTTAGTTTGTCACCCTAAAATCTCCAATTCTATGCTCAACAATGTATAATTCTCTATTTATTTGCACTTACGTCCATGAACGAAATACTCCTCCATGGAATTAAATGTGATTCTCACTCTGTTGTAGAACTCATATTCCATTTCCCAGATCATATGTTTCACAACAGATTTTAACATTTCAATTGGCCAGATCAAAAAGTAAATTAAGAACGGAGTGGGAAAACCAACATAATTTATTTTATATTTTAAAATTGGCACATCCAAATTATCTCTTCATTTCACCATATCTCAGAGTATAAAGAAAGATAAAGAAAACTACTCATACTTCATGAGAAAGATACGAAAAACACAAATTTCATATATAAAAGAAAGTTCATACAACAATAATAAACAAACAACACTTATTTGAATCTCTTTCTCAAAACAAATCCCTTGTAGCCTCTCTTGAACTCTTTGTCTCTTTACAAGAATCTTGATTCTCTCTTAGAAGATGTAAGGAAGAAGAAATCTCTCACTTTTCTCCCTCTCCAACAATTATTAGAAATGAATTCACATTTAAAATCACCACAAAACTCATAGATCTAACTCAAAACTTTAAGGTACTAAAGGACTGCTGGACATAAGAGGTGCATCACAAAACTCTTCAAATTGCGTCCAAATTCATCAAGTCTTCTAGAAACAGGTCTTACACTGACATTGGAGCCATCGACGTTAGTGACCCTTTAATTAATTTCGTGTTTTTTGTCAAATGGTGCCGTCGACACTGAATAATTCTTCTAAAACTCCGTTTTGACTCCAAATTCCATCCATTTTGCTTCCTTTTTGTTTCAAGTGCTAAATATCAACAACCTGCAATAAAGCATGAAAAATACATTCCTTTAAAGCGCAATATCACCAAACTTAAATGTTACTGGTCCTCAAGTAACTCCTTTAGTACATAAAAATATGATTTATGCTAAAGAATTTTAACTTCTATATTTCCATATTTTGGTCTACTAAATATAATAGCATAACTTAAGAAAAAATAAAATAACTCCAATTAATACTAAAGGTATAAGAATATCTAACAGTCAAGTCTAAGATTTCTGATTCTCTATTCTTTTCAAGAAAAATTACAAATTGTTATTTTAATGCCACTTAGAATATCCATATGAAAAAGAACATCAAGAAAACTTTATTACTAAGTATGATAATACTTGAATACAAGTTTAGAGAATGTATCCAAGCCTTCTTCTATAAGTTGATTTAAGTGAAGCCAATTTTTGATTAGGTATCTCCTCAAGCTTCTTCTCACATCTTTTTCTTTTCTATTCTTTTCTTTTTCTTTTAGGATCATTTTCAATCCTTTTTCTTTTCTCTTCTTATTTTTTTATGTGATGATTACTATATCTGGATAGCCTTTAATGATTTTGAACTTCACTATCCTCTTCTTAAAGTTAAAAACTTTTCACATTCCTTCACCTTATAAAGTCACATTAACTTTGAAGATTTTTCATAAAGTTTTATTCTTTTCTTTTTACATAAAACTCTAAGATTCTTAATACTTCAAAATTGCAAATTCCTTTATTTACAATGGAAAAAGCATAGTCTTATTCTTTTATACCAATAACCTTAATCTCTAAAGTTAACGTTTATTATTAAAAATTTTTACTTAAGTTTACTATATATCTAGAAACATAAATATAGTTATCTAAAGCCACCCTCTAATATCAAAGGTCATGTTAAATTAAAAATTTTAAAAATATAGCTAATTGAGGACAAATAAAAGTAAGTTTCTTTCTTTAAAAAGGAATTTTTCTTTCCCCCCAAACTTAAATTTTTAAGAGATTTAACATGAAAAACTAAAAAACAAAGGGTGAAAGAAAACAGTTAATACATAAATAAAAGACTTACTTGTTGAAGGTGTTGATATTGAAACTTAACTCTGAAATATTGTAGGTGCTAATATGAAAAGCTACAAGACATAAAACATTAAATAACACATAATACATATAAAAATTTGCTAAGAAAGAGTTAAATACAAATAAATTCAATAAAGTACTAAAAACTAACAGCATTACTAAAATAAATTCCAATGCAAAAACAGTATTACAACCTACTATTCATAATACAACATAACATCTAAATTAAAGCAAAGTATCACACTCTAAAAATAAACAATAACAACAATAAAGTACAATCAACAAAAGATCAAACTATGACTAAGTAAACATCACCAGTCATCATCATCTTCTTCTTCTTCTACATCAAAGTTTTTCTGCTGATACAGGGTAAAGATAGGGTGACTAGGAAACTGATTTGAGTAGTCACCCCTCGTGTATCTAACCATCGCATCATCATAAGTAGCATAATACTCAAACTTTTGTTTTGTCAAATTATCATGTTAACCTCACTTTTTGTTGAGGTTTAGTTTTTCCTCTTTAGTAGCCTGGTCTAGCCATAAGATTTTCATGTTGATTATTCCTAGAAAACTAGAAAAGGAACCCTCACCTTTAGAAAATCTAAACTCTTTTGTGCTCAACTTAAAGTTCCATATATTGGTCCTAACCTCTAGCACTTAGTAGGTGGGGCCACTATAGAGGAAGCTCAAGGGGAGTTCCCATAAGACTGCTTGGCCTTAAGGTTGACCCTCGGTGTTGCTAGAGCTAGTTCATTCACTTGCGCTCACTATCACCTATATTCACTTGCAACCCTAAACCCAAAATTGTTGACTTTGATCTCTTGATATTTTGGGAGACTCATGTAGATGGTCCCCTAGACCCACATGCGCTAGGCTAAAGTTTAGCTAAAACTAGTACTTAGAGGACCCAAATGGTGATTTCATTGTTCCACAGCATGGTGGTTGGCACCTCAATTATACCAAAATATCCAACTTGGCATTTTGCCCTAAATCCACCGAAATTACCTAAACACCCCTAAACCCTAAATTTGGCCAAAATTCCTAATTTCACCCAAAATACCCAAATTTGTTCAAAAATCATTTCAAACCATTTCAAAATACCTAAATTGCCCAAAACCACCCAAAATTTACCAAAATACCTTTAAATTTGCCAAAATTACAAAAACACCCTTAATGGCCCAAACTTTCTCAAAACATCCAAAATCACTTCCAATGTCTCCAAAACCAATTTGGACCCTTCAATTGAACCCATTTTGACCAAAACCCTTAAATTACCTTCAAAGGCCCAATTCCCCAAACTCACTTCAAATGTCCATAAATTTGGCCTCAATCGTCTCCAATTTCAACTCTAAACTAAAATTCAGCTTTCACATGATCAATCCAAACCAAATCCAAGCCTATATGACCCATGATTTGAGCTCAATTTTGATCGAAGTCAAACCCACAATTTTGACCATATGATTTAATCCCACCAAATTGAACCCCATAGCCTACTTAAATTGCCCCAATTTAAATCCTAAACTCTTCATAACAATCCTACACGTCAAATTGGATCTTTATTTGGCCTTGGCCAATCCTCAATTTTACTCAATTTTAAGCCAAGTCCAAACTCCCCAATTTTGCCCCAAATTGGTTGTCTCCAAATGTCGCCTAATTGAATACCCAAACCCCAAAATTGACACCCAATTGATGTAGAGAACTCTTCATGATAGTCTTATAGACCATTTTCAACCATAAATTTGGGCTTAACCCAACGGTAGCCCAACCTAAACCCACCCAAATCTAACCCAACACCCCCAAATTGACCAAATGCCCAAAATCCTCCAAATTGAAAATCTAAATGAATTCAAAAATCATTCCAAACCTCTTGTGACAATCATATACACTTTCTTGATCAATCAATTGAGCTCAATGTCATGGCTAGCCTAACCCAAACCCAACTTCTAGCCATTTTGACTCAAATTGCCCTTCCCCAAAATTGACTTAGCCATGCTAAAGTCACCAAATTAAGGTATCCACAACCCCTAAGCACACCCTATTGACCAGGCTGGACCCCCTAAAACCACCCAAGTGAGCTATGGACCAAGGGTCCCTTAATTTAAGGGATCTTATCCCATTTTGGGTCTTAACTAGGAAATCTCCTCCATCATAACTTGCCATTGAGAGTAAACCATAACTGACCCTCCCCCTGGCTCACCCGACTCCTTTGGCCACCATCCTTGGCCCTGTCTACCGGTCTAGTGACCGCAAAAAAATAAAACCAAGAGCCACCCTTCTTAAATCAAAACCCAAGGAACCCATATAAGCTGCCCAACTCTGAGTGGCCCTTAGCACTTTGAAGCCCTCCACCTCAGCTCCACATTGCACCCAATTTGAAGCCCTGACAGCCACCCTAGGCCATACTATTTAAACCCCTCCTCCATGGCCAAAGAAGGGGGTAATCAAATTTCTTTGGGGAAACTCAATCAAATTGCTCCAAGAGCTCCTCCAAGACTCCTTAAGCTCATTACAGCCATTTCTTGGCCATTTCCCCCATCACCTGAGCTCAAATTTTTAGCTCAAAATTAGGACAAATTTTGGCCATCCTCAAAACTCCCCTAAACTCCAAATTGAATTGCTCTTGAGTTTCCTCAGAGCAAGAGAGGAAGATCCCCTTGAAAATCCTCCTCTTTTGAGCTCTCCAAGCCACTGCTAGACCAAGGCCACACCCCTTTTCAATGAACTTTTACTTGGATCTTACACCATAGGAAATCAACACATCAAGAAGGTTTTTTGGACTCCACCAAAGCTTCCACAAGAATATGATTGAAGCCTCCCATCTCAAACAAAGGTATTGGCCATTAAACCTAATCTTGAGCTTGGTTTTCATCAAATGTGAAGTGAAGTTTGATTTCATAACATTGTAACAGTATGGATGTGTTCTCCTCGAGTAGATGAAGGTGTAGGAACAAACCCCATGTGAATTAGTTGAGCATTGAGTGAGATCTTAGCTCTAAAATTTGGATGGCGCATAAGATCTAATATCGGGGACGATGACGGAGAGCTGTCTGATCGAGTGTGTATTAAACGGATGGACAAGATCAAGCCGGACGGAGACTTTGAGCATAAATAGCAGGACGCATGGCTGCCAGGTCAGATGGCGGCACTGAACCAAGAGGCAACGCGTGGCACTTCAGGGAGGATGAGGATGATGTGGCGCGTGACTGGGATGAATAGAAAATTAGGATTTTTGTCATTTAAATAAATAACAATCTTTGAAAATTCATAAATTTGCAAAGAAAAATCATAAAAATAAAATAAAAATACTCTCTTGCTCAGTGAACAGAGGAGAATAATGTGGGCTAAAAATAAAAATTATTTATTAAGTATATGATTTTTAATTAATTAAATATCCTCTGTGGTATTTTAATTCTCCATGACTAATATGGTTCACCATAGCTTGAATTTTTTAAGGTTTATTTCTCATCATAGAGGGGATGTTCTCAGATTTTTCCTAGGTCAAAGGACATCTCTATGCTTCTAACCCTAATTTCCAATCTAGTGTGACCATTTTGGCTTATTTTAATTATATAAATCAAAATATCATTTGGAAAATTATGAAAATAGATTTAGCAGGTTTCCTGTGGTCAGAGAAGTCTAAAAAAAATATCATGATGTCTTGAATTATCTTATAAATTTTTATATTTAATTAAATGTAAATATTTTGTGTTAATTTATGGAAATTATATACTTAATAAAAATTACCAAAATTAATCCCATATTATTTATAAAAATAATGTTTATTTAGTGTACAAATTTGAAAATTATTTGATTAGGCTTGAGTATTAAAGTTGATTTTCTAAGAAACCTTGTATTTTTGTACAAAAATAATTATATTAAATTAAATACACTTGGGAAAATTATGAAAAGTGGTTTTATAAGTTCCTTATGATCAGAGGCACTTGAGAAAAATAGAAATTATTTTTTAGACTACTTTGAATTTAAAAATAATTAAAAATTTTAAAAATATCAAAATATTTCAAAATATGCCTGATTGTTTTCTGATCATTGGGACTCATTAAAGTATTTTTCCTAAATTTCCTGTGTTAAAAATAAATATTAAAAGGTTAAAAGTGAATTTTCCTTATTTTCCCATTAAAATAATTATAATAAACAAATTAAAATCATAAAAATACAAAAATTCATTCTCTAAATTTTTCTGAACTCAAAGAAATCTAATAAAATTTTTAAAAATAATTTTGGTAATTAAGACATTATTTTCTATTTAATTAAATCATTGAAGCTTGTTAAAAATAAAATAATAATATTAAAAATTAAATTCAAAAAATCATGAAATTTTGTTTAAGTGTTTCTCTGACCTATGGAAACTCCTAATAATTTTCTCATAAATAAAAAATTTATTTTGGAAAGTTAAGTAAATCGATATTTGAAAAAACCTATTTTCTGAATTTAAATAAATAATTAAATTAAATTAAATTTTGAGAAGACCCCATATTCTCCTCTAATATTGTAATTACCTCATGGATATGGCACCCTAAATGCTCAAAGTCATTTGGGTTATGAGGTGAAGCACCTCAAGGGCAAAATAGTCATTCTAGATTTTGGTGCCTTAATCAAAATTTAGGATTAACCAAGGGAAGATGGGTAATTTTGATCTTAATAAATATTTTTCGATGATTGAAATGCAAAGGGATTAAAAGGAAGAAAATCATTCACCACCTTTACACAATATCAACAAGACCATAACTCTCTTAATCTTCATGACTTGGAAGTTAATTAAGATCAAATGATTATTAAGTGAGGGGCTTAAGATAGAAAAGATGACAATTTACTTTACTCAATCCCAAAGTTGAGGATGATGTAATCATTCAATAAGAATATATGTCATTTAAATCAAAATTTTGATAATCACCATTTCATCTATTATGATTGTTAAGCGCTTGGTAGTGACCCAGGCTCGATGTCTAAACTCAATTGATTGGATTTAGAAGATAACATGATTGGTGATTAACATCTTTAAACACTATAAGCCTGACCTTAATTTTGGACACCACAATCTTAAATGACTTAAACTACCCTTAGGGGCACCCAGTCACGTAACTCTTAAATGAAACTAGGTATCCTATCCTCGGGATAATTAAATTGTCAAGTTTCACTAAGCAACAGGGTATTCACACTTCAACCTCACATGATTAATGGAATAATATGATAAGTCCAAAATCAACTCGGAATATTTCAAGAGATCTTCAAACCTCGAGCATTTTGAAATCTATTGGACATTCTCGTAGGCAAATTGGACTTGCCATGTTTTTGTTCTAAAATCATCCACTAGAATCTTCTAAGATTCAATAAATTCATAACATAGAGTTTGGTAGATAAACCTTCATCCAATCGTGCAATTTAAATTCCCTGCAAAGTTACATACATGATTTCCAAGTACTAACCTTTCAGCTGGAGGAACAAGAAGAATTGATAGGTACGGTTTTACGTTATTGCATTTACCTTTTTGTACGTCTTGCCTTGAGCTTGCATGTTAAACAATAATGTCACTCTGCATGAAAACCAAAACTACTATGATGGCCACAAAACCAAAACCAAAGCAAAAACTAAAATTAATCAAGATAAAATTCACCACCACAACATGCAAAACATAAGACAACTCAAAATTTAATCACAAACATCACAAAAAAACAATTGCAACTAAATTAAAACGTTTCTATCGGATGATCAGGAATTCCTCGGAGGAGGTAACCTACGGTTACTAACAAGATTTCCCATGGTCTAAATGAAAGTATGGAGCTCATTGAGTTGAGTTTAGTAAATTCATTTGGACTAAGTGAATCCAAAAAAAAAATAGAGGTACCAGAAAGAGGGAACTATAGGATCTTTACTGGTGTCACTCTAATCAACTTTAATATGCCCCACAATATTTAAAGAACCATAACCATAGAAACATTTGTTTTGACATCATAACTTGGCACATTAGAAAACTTAAACTCATCACGACACGGAGCTTGAAGCTAGCATTGTGGGTGGAATGACCATCTTCATCAGTAAGAGGATCTACAACAACATATCTTTCCTTAGAATTAAATTACAAGCCATAGGATTTCGAGGTTGTTTGCTTATGCAACATAAATCTTCAACTCATCATTATGCCTTTTGTATAGCTCTATTGTACAGTATAAACCCTAACTCATCTTAGGATTCTGAGGATGTCATTTGTCACAACCTAAATCCTCACATCTTCCATGCTATTTGTGTAATCGTTTCACATGAATGTAAGCCCTGAAAAATAAAATTTGCAAGATGAAACACTTGAATAAATTCTCTTTAAAATTGAAGCAAAACCATAGGATAGTTTAGAAAGTCATCAAGGTTCTTCTCAAGATCTGTGACATCCCCTAGCCTTTTTTTCCTTTAGATTCTACAATAAATGTTCTAAATTTGAGTCATTACCCTTTCACCTCTTTGTTCGATCTTGTTGAAAATGTCGTATCCTTTTGAACTCCTTGAAGGTAATATTCCCTGATTTTTATCGAGAGTTTTCTTGAGTGACTTCGGTCATTTATAATGTAATTAACTATTGGGGGTTGCCCTTATAAGAAGCTTTTCTGAACCTAGCTTAATATAAACTCTATTTGATTTTTCATATTAAATAGGAGAAGTTGTCGGCTTATAAATAAAATAGTTTTGCAGACTAAACAGATGTCATATATTTTTTTTTGTTTATTTCATTGAGCTGGGTTTGATACATGGTTAGGTTTTTAAGCTGGGTTTTTTCCCTGATAATTTATATTAAGCTGGTTTTTTCAGATACTATTCCCTGATAATTTATATTAAGCTGAGTTTTTTTTCTAAACCCAGCTTAATATAAACCCTATTTGATATTTTCATGAAATTGTTGGCTTATAATAAAATGGTTTCACAAACCATATTTTTTAGTTTATTCAAATGCGCCTAAGTCTTATGTTTATCCTTTGGGATAGATACATAGCTTGAGATGTAGTGCTCTTTTGATTCAAATATTAAAGATATGGGATCAGTTTGATTTCATATTTTTCTAAATTATATATATATATATATANTTTTTACCACCCCTATTCATGGCCGTGGGGGTAGATTTTATAGAAATTGGCCAAAAGGAGGCTTGGCTGGCAAATTGAGGGGTTAGCCCCACTGCTTAGGTGTCAAGCAGAGGAGCTCTCAGCTTAATTTGGGTTGAGGTGGCTTCTTGACATGCATTTGGGTATTAACCATGTGGGGGCTCACGGTTTTGGGTTTTAGCTTGGGTTAAAGTGGCTAA
>JXCR01125597.1:172922-196846 GCA_002079205.1 Phalaenopsis hybrid cultivar
TGGATTAAGACTTAAGTTAAGCATGTAGGGATAAACTTAGGTCAAAATTGAGCTATATTTGAGCTAAGCTCAAATTTATTGTTGTGTTTGGTGTAAAACATCATAATGAACAATTTTCATGAAGGATGAAAATTGTTTTGAGGTTGTTGGTTGGTGAAGAACATCATTATGAACAATTTTCATGAAGGATGAAAGTTGTTTTGAAGTTGTTTTGGTGAAGAACATCATTATGAACAACTTTCATGAAGGATGAAAGTTGTTTTGAAGTTGATCTGATGGTTAATTTGAATGGATTTTGATGGATTTGGGTTTAGACCTAAATTAAACCCTTATGGGTCGGTGGTTAATTTAAATGGATTTTGATGGATTTGGGTTTAGACCTAACTTAAACCCTTAAGGGTGGATGTAAAACATCATTATGAACAACTTTCATGAAGGATGAAAGTTGTTTTGAAGTTGATTTGATTTTTAATTTGAATGGATTTTGATAGATTTGGGTTTAGACCTAAATTAAACCCTTAAGGGTTAAGGTTTAAAACATCATAATGAACAATTTTCATGAAGGATGAAAATTGTTTTGAAGTTGATTTGGTGGTAATTTGAATGGATTTTGATGGATTTGGGTTTAGACCTAAATTAAACCTTTAAGGGTTAAATTAAAGGACATCATTATGAACAACTTTCATGAAGGATGAAAGTTGTTTTGAAGTTGATTTGGTGGTCAAATCATTATGAACAACTTTCATGAAGAATGAAAGTTGTTTTGAAGTTGATTTGGTGGTCAATTAGATGAGTTTTAATGCATTTGGATTTAGACTTAAGTTAAGCATGTAGGGCTAAACTTGGGTCAGTGGGTTTTAATAGATTTGGATTTAGACTTAAGTTAAGCATGTAGGACTAAACTTGGGTTAAACATTATGATGGGTTTTGGTTTTAGACCCAAATTAGGCATATAGATCTAATTTGGGTCAAACTTGAGCTAGCTTTGGANAAAAAGACCTAAGATGAGCATTTCAAGTAGAATTAGATAGATATCAATTCTAAATGAACTATGGATCAATGAAATCCTCATTTTGGGTTCTTATGTATTGGTTTTAGCCAGGGTATTGTGGGGATATTGTGTACCTTAACTCCAAACCAACACCTAGGGTCAATCCTAAGGCCAAGTAGTCCTATAGGAACTCTTCTTGAGTTTTCTCATAATGATCTTACCTACTAATTGTAAGAGGTTAGGATCAATATGTGAAACTTCAAGTTGAGTAAAGAGAAGAGTTTTTTTTTAGTTTCTAATGGTGAGGGTACCTTTTCTAGTTTTCTAAGACTAGTCAGTAGGAAAGTCCTATGGCTAGACCTAGGCTACTAAAGAAGTTTCTAGACCTCAACCAAAAGTGAGGTCAACAGTGCTTCATAGCATTTTGAGCATCAAGTGATAGATGTCAAGTGGTTGAATATGGATGGTTGTTATTAATGACTATAATTGGATGACAAATGTTGTGTAGCGGTTTTAAGCTAACATAGTTAAGTGATGAATATTTAGGATTTTAGTTTCATTATGCAAGCCACAGAGCTACAACTGATATATGAAGATTAACAATTATAGTTATGCACTAAAAGTTGAATAGTTATAGTCAGATGTTAAAACTCAAAGAACAGTAATATCGAGAAGGAGATCATTCATTTGCTTATGTGGGACTGTGGTTGACTGACTGCGGTTGGGTGATTGAGGCTATGTAGTTAAGTTCAAGCAATAGTAGTCTTCATAAAAAAGATCAGATGATATTTGTCATGTGATGCACATATAACAAAAGTTCATTGATGTTGGACGAGTGCTCGTGATATGATGAATGTGGTTGGAACATGGTGGTTAGGTGGCATTGTCTCGATAATGACGAATTAATAAAGATGGATGGGCACAATGATCTGGCAGTGGTGATTATATCTCGGTTGATGTGTGACAATAGCTCAACAACAATGGGGGTGATAAAATGACTATGATAATTCAACGGTGTTAGCTAGGCAAGAGTACTTGTGGAAATCTGACAACTATATATTGCCAGACAATGGTAGTATGACAATGGTAATAGCCTAGTGGTGGCAATCTGACGGTAGTGGACAGATATAGCTCAAGTATCCTCCCATCATCAGAGCTCTATTGAATCTATCCTTTAGATTCAAGCTTATCTCTTTCATGTGAAGAGTGTGGTTCTATTTAAAAATTTTGAGTACAACATTTTCTATAAATGTCATCATAATCAGCCACTCTATTGGACGATCCAGAAAGATTTCTTCGATCGTATAGAGGTTTTTGGATGTATGAATGCTTTAATGATGTTAAAATAAAAAAAAATGCTTAGGCCCATTCGACTCTTCTCATTGAACAACTAGATTTGACTAAAAACTCATAAAATTTGTACATCATCCAATCATCTAATTGGACCATATAATTATTTGGTGTTGTTGGTTAGTTTTATTAAGTAATATTGATTAATCTATCCAATATTGAGAAGAACCAGACTTAATGAATTATCTGTACTAAGAAGTAGAAAAATTTGAAGAATATCTTATGCATTACCATGTATTGTCGTGCAGAGAAATGCAGGTCAGAAGAAAAAAGTGAATTTTATATGTTTATCTCTCTAAATTTCCACCATTTGAGTCGCTGCAAATCTGGACACAACACAACCACTAATTTTTTTACATAATAAGGTATATTTATAAATAAAAAATTAAAAAAATCTAGCCTCCATTTTGCACAAAAAATAAAAAGATAAAAAAGTAAAATTAAAAGGTAAAAGAGTCAACTCCACCCATTACTCTAATATTCCGTTTAGGGCAGCTTATAAGTGCGGTGTCGTTTTTGACCAACCATTACTCTAATATTATCGATTCAATTTTTCGATTAAAGGTCCCTTTGGGGCAGCTTATAAGTGCGGCGGCGTTCTCCTAATTTTTTGGTTTGCTCGTTTTTTAAAACGTTACCTAGAGTGTTTGGGTTTCAGGATAAGCTGCTTATCCTGACATGCATAAGTTGTTGTCCTAAACGGACCCTAAGTAGCACTACTCTGAGAAGAAATTACTTGAAAATTGATATGAATTTAGTTTTTAAATCATTTTTTAATATATTTTTTACGATCTAGTCTGAATTATTGCTGAACTTTTTTGATGTAAAGGAAAAAAAACAGTAATTAATAAATCTTTATTATTGATACAAACATTTAATGTTCCAAAATCTCACTTTAAATACATCGAATGTTTCCTAAGGAGGATTTATTCTTAAGAGTAATTTAATAAGTATTTTACATGCTAAAATGATTTAAAATTAATGGCGCACATGTTTCTATTTTGATTTTATAAAATTAAATTCATTCTTAAAATTAGGGGTGTAAATCAGCTCAATAAGAGCTAGCCTAGGCTTAGCTCGTGTTCAGCTCATTAAAAAATATTATTTCTCGTGTTTGGCTCGTTTATATTTCGAACACAGAAAGTCTGTTATTGTTCGGCTAATTTGCTTAGCGAGTTAAACACTAGTTGTTCGCAAACAAAGAGTCGTTTTGACAATCCTAATCACACAGTCGTAGGATGTTAAGGGTTAGAGAAAAATTTTAATCTTATTGTTTAGATTAAAACATCATTTAAATATAATTTAAAATATTTTAATTCTACTTTCTTAATTAATAATTTTAATTGATTATAAATCTTTGTAGTATTGCCACGTACTTTGATTAGCTGGTCGGACATCTGCTTGTCAGTTGTAAGTCCCCTGTGGACTGGGGTTCGATTCCCCCCGAGTATAGGGCATGCTATTCTAATTATTTGGCGCATGAAAAATGGTTGGGGCTCGTATAATAGTTTTTAATTATATCTTTCTTTTTAATATATATACAGTTGATGAGTATTTTTGTGCTAAAACGAGCCGAATATGAACAAACAAATCTTGTTCGAGTTTGGCTTGTTTTCATATAGAGCACAAAAAGTCTTTGTATTCAACTCGTTAATTTAACAGACGAATAGAACAAAAGTTTTTCACGAACAACAAATTGTTTTGACTACCAAACTTAAAACTCATCCCATCTATTATTTTATTCTTTAAAAATATAATTTAAAAAATTCTATTTTATAAATATTTGTTGAGACAAATAAATTTATAGTAATTCATTCACCTAAAAAAAGGGGCCAAATGCATACAAACCATATAGTTTTTATAAATTTATCTTTCTAATATCTAAATTGTATACAAATATTATTTTTACTGGTTTTATAAAAATGAAATACATCATTTCAGCTCTATAAATAAAAACATCAAAACTTGGTCGTTAGATGTATAAATACATAAAGATTGTATTACGAAATACCCAAATAGTCCCTCGATTCGCGTTAAAAGATNCAAATAAATTAATCGTAGTTCATTCACCTAAAAAAAGGGGCCAAATGCATACAAACCATATAGTTTTTATAAATTTATTTTTCTAATATCTAAATTGTATACAAATATTATTTTCTTACTGGTTTTATATAAACGAAATACATCATTTCAGCTCTATAAATAAAGACATCAAAACTTAGCCGTTAGATGTATAAATACATAAAGATTGTATTACGAAATACCCAAATAGTCCCTCGATTCGCGTTCAAAGATGAGTGGTCCCGTCACGGTCTCGTACTTAGAATAGCGGAACCGCCACGTGTCTCCCAGCGAAATAGCCGGAGGACGAGCGGTGACCGGAGGCACCGCGATGGCAGCTAAGGATAANTCCACGTGTCTCCCAGCGAAATAGCCGGAGGACGAGCGGTGACCGGAGGCACCGCGATGGCAGCTAAGGATAACGGCGGTCGCCCGTCACGGGATGCGCTTCGCTGTAACATGTCTTGATTCAGGAAAGAATCCGCAAAAGGGAAGGGAGAGGCGTGCAATTTACTCACGTGAAACGAGGGTATTTCGGGAAATTTAAAAATTTTGTATTTTTTCTTGGTTCTACATCAATTTTTGCTATGGTTTTTTAGGGTGATTACTGATAGGGCTGTCAAAATGCCTCGTTGTTCGTGAAAAGCTCGTGTTCGGCTCGTTCGCTAAGCTAACGAGCCGAATGAGCCGAACATGAATAATGTTGTTCGTGTTTGGCNATTTTTGCTATGGTTATTTAGGGTGATTACTGATAGGGCTGTCAAAACGTCTCTTTGTTCGTGAACAGCTCGTGTTTGTCTCTTTCGCTAATCTAACGAGCCGAATGAGCCGAACACGAATAATATCGTTCACGTTTGACTCGTTTTGACTCGAAATACTACTACTATTTTTAAAAATTTTAATTGACTACAAGGCTACAAAGATTTATAGTCAATTAAAAGTATTAATTAAGAAATATAATAAAAATTATTAAATTAGATTCAAATGATAGTTTAAATATTGTCCGAATACTTAACATCTTATGACTACTTGATTAGGGTTGTCAAAACGATTCTTTGTTCATGAACGACTCGTGTTTGGCTAGCTAGAGCCGAACACAAACACACTTTTTGAACTCGAAATATAAATGAGCCGAACACGAGCTAAGCCTGGTCTCGGCTGGTTTACACCCCTGATGAGATATTTGACAGGGCATGGGGTTTTAGTATATTATTTCAAATTTTGATGTTTAAATATTTTATTTTTGTCCGTGGAAGTGATATTCTGCATTTTATGCTTGTAATTTAAATAACATGTTGACATGAGATGTCCATGTGAAAAATATCAAAGGGAATACAAACACGTGGATAGCTATTAAGGGAGCGTTTGGAAGGATTTATTAACTAGATGGATGAGATTGTGGGCTTTTTGAGGAGATTATCCATTGGGGACAATGGATTTTTAACAACCTGAAGGTTTGGGGCGGTGATGCGGCGTCGCACCGTAGTTTTGTCTGTTTAGAAAAATTATATTTGGACTATTTTTTCAAAAAGCTGTCGCTGACATCAGTGTTTTCCAACCGATCCTGATTTGATGCGAAGACAGTTTTCTTGCTGCAGTTTGACTTTTCAAAATTTAAAAAAAAAATTATAATAGCTATCACAACTTTTTGAACATTATATTATCTTTCAGCAGCTTCACAGTTATTTTATAAGAAGTTGCAACTATCGCAAGCAACCCCTTGAGGAATTTAAGTGAGTCAATTATAATTCTTAGTGGGTGAAATTTGACTTTGAGGGATAACAACATTTTGTAAGCACACCATGGTTCTTTAAAATTACACATTGGCCTTTAGCAAGTGCACCATGACCTTAATGAGTTCAATATGCTTTTGATGAGTTCAACGTAATTAATAAGTTTAAAGTGAATAATTCAAGTTCGACCTTACCAATGTGTTATTATGATTAGCAAGTTCACTATAATTTTGGGGACTTTGTAATGATTCAGATGCATTCAACATCATTGATGAGTTCATATTGAACCTTTGAAGTCTATAATGAATCTAAAGAGGCCCTAATTTTATCATTCTTGTCAAACTGTCTACTTTGAACCTTGAATTATATTGGCTTGAACCAAGCCTACCGAAAATTTAATTGTATATTTAATTTTCCTATTCTCTTATATCCTTAAAAAGTGATTTATAAGAAGATAAAAAGAATCATTAACATAAANAAACCTTGAATTATATTGGCTTGAACCAAGCCTACCGAAAATTTAAATGTACATTTAATTTTCCTATTCTCTTATATCCTTAAAAAGTGATTTATAAGAAGATAAAAAGAATCATTAACATAAAACAAAATTATCAATCTGACAATTTCTCATAATAAACCTACAAATCTTCCACCAAACAATTGAGTTAGTGTTGAGAAATTAGAGCGAAGAAAAATAGAAATCGACACAAATCCAGAAGAACGCAACGATTTAACGAGGTTAGGCAAATATGCCTACGTCCTCAGGAGCAGAGCGACGAGTTCCTTTCAAAATTCAGAAAAGAGGTTACAGAATTTGAGGTAACACCTAAGGTTACATACAAGCCTATTTATAACCCTAGAAAACCCTAGAATACAATATGTAATTATCAAATTACCCATGTACCTCACCCCCAACCCACATAAGGAAACTCTTCTGATTTGGACAGAATCTTTAGCTCTGCACTGCTCCGCTCCCGAATCTGTCCTTTTATGGTATATGAGTCATATCTAACAAATCTCCACCTTGGCGAATATTCAGCTCCTTAGGAGAAATACGTCATGGAGTTTCTTACATACCAGAAGTGGGTTGGGCCACCATGCTTCTCTAGCAACTACAAACATTCAACAAGTCCAAGCAATGCAAGAACTTATTGATAGTAACTGGCTTAATCAACATACCAGCTGCATTTTCATTAGTATGAACCTTCTGCAATAGTATCTCACTAGAAGCAATCACTTCTCTGATCTTGTAATATCTGACATTAATGTGCTTGGTTCTCGCATGGTATAGCTGGTTCTTAGCCAGATAAATATCACTCTGACTGTCACAATGCAACTGAACTCTACCTTGCTCGAAGCTCAGTTCCTTTACTAGCCCAGCAAGCCATAAGGCTTCTTTGGTAGCTTCAGCTACTGCTATGTACTCAGCTTCAGTTGTAGATAATGCCACAATAGACTAATTGCTGATTTCCAACATAAAGGCCCTCCACCAAGAGTAAACACATATCCAGTTGTAGACCTTCTGCCATCCAAATCACCAGCATAATCAGAATAAACGTACCCCACAACTGAAGGATCATCTTGCTGACTGCCAAAAATAATTTCATGGCCTACAGTACCCTTCAGATACCTGAAAATCCACTTGACTGCTTCCCAATGTCGGCTTCCAAGTTTAACCATGTATTTGCAAATTTGATTAACAACATGAGCCAAATCAGGACGAGTACATACCATTGCATATATCAAGCAGCCAACTGCACTAGCATATGAAACTTTTGTCATGTCTTTAATTTTTGTATCTGTCTTAGAACACTGTTCTGAAGAAAGCTTAAAATAATTTGTCAAATGAGTGCTTACAGGCTTTGCTTTGCTCATCTCAAACCTGTCCAGCACTTTCTCAACATAGCCTCGTTGAGATAAACATAATCGTTCTGAGCCTTTATCTCGATGAATATCCATTCCAAGAATCTTCTTCGTAGGACCCAAGTCTTTCATGTCAAATTTCTATCTTAATAAAGCTTTCAAACCACAGACATCATTCATATTCTTTACAGCAATCAGTATATCATCAATATACAGCAACAGAAAAATAATAGAACGATTATCAAGGCTTTCACATAAACACAAAAATCATACTCACATCTATTGTAGTCAATCTGAATCATGTAGAAGTCGAACCACTTGTATCATTGTCTTGGAGACTGTTTCAACCCATACAACGATTTTTTTAACCTACAAACCAGATGCTCCTGTCCAGGTTGAGCGAACCCTTCTGGCTGCTCCATGGAAATCTACTCCTCCAGATCACCATACAAGAAAGCAATTTTTAAAATCCATCTGCTCCAAATGCAAATCTCAAATGGCTACTAATGCAAGTACTGTCTTGATTGAAGTATGTCTGACCACAGGAGAAAATTTTCATCATAATATATTCCCTTCTACTGTGAAAATCCCTTTGCTACCAGTTAAGCTTTGAACTTTTCCCCTTATTTTTCTGATACTGTTGGTTTTCTTTCGTACACCCATTTGCACCCAGTAACCTTCTTTCCCTCAGGAAGCTGAACTAGCTCCTAAGTGCAATTTTTTTACAAAGACTCCATCTCCTCAACCATTGCAGCCATCCATTCTCTTTCTCCTGGCTAGTGATAGCTCCTTAAAAAGTGGTTGGATCATCGCTGCTGATAAGAAGTGCACAAGAGACGAAGTCTTCATAACCCAATCTGCTATGAGGCCTTATATTGGTGCGTCTCTGCAGATCATCTGGAATGGAATCACCAAGTGTTGGGTTTGAACCTTCAACTCTCTCAGTTGTCTCTGGATGCTATTCTAAATCCATATGCACTGCATCTTAACTGGAACTGTTCCCTTGCACCTTGTCTTGATTCTGCTGTAACATAGACTGTTCATCAAAAACTTCATATCTACTGATCACCATTTTCTTTGCAATCGGATCTCAAAACTTGTATTCTTTCACACCTCTCTTATAGCACAGAAAGATGCACTTCTTTGATTTTGCATCAAGTTTTGATCTTTCATCTCCTGGTATATGCACATAAGCAGGACAATAAAAAATTCGTAAATAATCGAACTTAACTGGTTTACCTATCCATACCTCCTCTGCGAACTCGTCACCCAACGATACCCGAGGTGATCTATTGATGAGATAAAATGTTATATTCATAGCCTCTATCCAGAAACTCTTAGGAAGCCCTGCATTCAGTTTCAAGCATCTTGCCCTTTCAATTAAGGACATGTTCATCCTTTATGCCACACCATTCTGCTGTGGTGTTTTGCACACTTAAAAATGCCTCTGAATCCCATGCTCCTCACAGAACTTCTGAAACTGCAAATTTGTGTACTATGTGTCATTATCGGATCTCAAATATTTGATCTTTCTGTCAGTTTGGTTCTCCACCTCAGCTTTCCACAACATTAATTTAGAGAAGACTTCATATTTCTGCTTGAAGAAATACACCCAAACTTTCCTAGAAAAATCTTCAATAAAAGTAACAAAATTCTAAGATCTTCCCAATGATGATTCCCTGGTAGGGCCCCATACATCAGAATGCACATAATCAAGAATCCCTTCAGTTTTATGTTTTCCCATCATAAAACTGACTCTAGTCTGTTTTCCAAGAACACAGAACTTACAAGATCGAGCTTGCAACTTTTAACACCATGCAACAGATTTTTTCTATGCAATTCTGTCATCCCACGTTCACTGAGATAACCCAGACGCATATGTCATAACTTTGTACTATCATCGTCTGACTCCTCAGAATGAACTCCACCTACAACTGTACTCCCCAACAGCATGTAGATATTACCTGCAGTTAACTTTCCTTTCATCACAGTCAGTGCACCCTTAATAATTCTGATGGTTTCCCTATCCTCATCTGCCTTAGGAATGAAACAATTTCTATGTAAAGTGCTCAAGGAAATTAAATTATTCTTCAAATCTGAAATATGTCTGATATCACATAATGTTCTAACTGTGTCATCATACATTTTAATTCTTCTTCTCCAATACCAACAATATTGCAGTATCTATTATCACCTAGATAAACTAAGATAGAATTAGTTGACCGGTATTAAGTAAACCACTTCCTGTTATGTGTTATGTGATAAGAGCATCATGAATCAAGAATCCATGTATCTATGAACTGAGTTGATGAAAATGAAAGTATATCGCAATCACTGCAATTTGAATTGTCACTCTGTACCACATTTACAGACCTTGATGATCCATCACCTTTCTCCTCAGTCTGCTTCTTGAGCTTTGGACGATCTCTCTTCATATGACTTGACTCCTTGAAATTGTAGCAATGAATTGTCTTTTTGCCTTTGGACTTGGATCTAGAATTTCGCCTTCTAGAACCCTCTTTCTCTCTCTCTTCCTTCAATGATCCTGCTTAAACTTAACATAAAAACTGTCGCCATGAGAGCTTTCCCCTGCATTCTGCTTTCACTGGTTGTGAGCCAACAATGTTGTAGTAATATCATCAACTTTGATAGTTTCTTTACCATATGTAAGAGTATGATGTTCATAGGAAGAAGGCAGTGAACACAACAGAATCATTGCTCGGTCTTCATCCTCAATATTCACATCAAGCCATGACAGGTTTGTGATTGTTTGATTGAAGCCATTAACATGCTGCACCAGATCAGAACCTTCTTACATCTTCAACCCATACAGTTTTTGCCTCAGATACAATTTATTCGTCAGATATTTAGTCATAAACTGAGTTTCCAATTTCTTCCATATCTCCCCTGGAGATTTCAGATTCATCACATGATACATAACTTCATCTGTCAGGCATAAGCGTATAGTTGTTGCCGCTCGTTGTTGCAATTCTTCCCAATCTTCATCACTATTGGCTGCTTGAAAATGCCATCTTCCATCAGTCCATATCTGTCATTTGCTCGTTGGTTGCCCAACTTCATCATGTTATTATACTTTTTTTAGTACTTAGTATCAGTCTATACTCAATGCAACTCAAAGAATATTAAGTTTTTATTTGTTTATGGAGAAGTGCAAATCTTACTCATAAAAATCATTAGATCTTTCTAGGATAAAAAGTAGAATAATGGAAGAAATGAGATAGAAAAGAAAATAGATGTTTGACAAAAGAAGTTAATTAGTGAAAATTTATTCATCATAGCCAAAAACTTTGAATACTTTCATGTTTTATGCCAATAATGTTTTATGAGCTTTCATTTGAAGGTTTGGGTTGCTATAAATATTCATATAAATTTTTTTTTAAATGATCGATTTTAATTTCATTGACACTTGTGAGCAATAATCAAGATTCTTAAAAGAACATGTAAGGGATTGTTTTGATGAGTGCTTCAAATGCTTTTAAGGTGAAGCAAATGTGTTCATTGACTAAACAAGAAAGGTCACCAAGCATCTCTATGAAATATACAACAAACTTGTTGTGGTGCATTAAATTTTAGAAGGGTAGATCCCTAGATAGATTTGGGCAGCATCCAACCATGTACTAGAGTGTAGTGAATAATAGAATAATGTTAAAATATATGTATACATAATTGATAATTTTCTATAATTGTAATGATTTTGGTGCCACCAATAACATGTTGTTATTATTATTATTATTGAGTTATTATTGAAAGATGAAAATATTTTTGCTATCTTATTGTATGGCTGAAAATGAGTTTCTTTTAAGCAGGAAAGCTAAAGTGCTAAATGGACCTCGCGGGCTTAATGGATTGAGCTCGCCATCCATGCACTTAATGTTCTAGTGCTGACCAGACCAATCATACCCGTTAGTTGTACATATGGATGTGATAAGCTACAGAGTTCTTTGTCGACCAGAAGGATCTCACGAGTATCTCTGAAGCATGTCAGCATTCCTACGAGTTCCTCAAAATGAATTTATTATCTCTTAATCTTCAAGTGAGTTCTTTCAGTTGAGTTCGCTCAAACTGCCTGAGTTCTTATTCCAAACTCGCCTGAATTTGTTAGACATTCCCACCAAGATTGTCAACAACTACCTGGCTACACCACCATGCTCAACTTTCCTGAAAGACAGAAGGAAGAGAGCTCCAATCTATCAACATACAAATCACCATTTATAACACGGAAATCCACACCAGTAATTTTTTTGATAACAAGTATGTTCATGCTCCATATTATATGGCCCAAGAACCTAGTTTTATATTTTATTCTTTAGACCCCTATGTGGGTACATAGGCACCATAGCATAAAGATTAAAAAGAAAATTGTAATAGGGAGGGAGATATTAGAACTCTCGATTTTCACGAGCATACTTGCAATTACTTCCCATAGGCATAGTTGAACCCCGAGAGGAAGGGAAGTCTGAGCTAAGTGGTAAACTCTTGCGACTATTCTTCAATGCATAGTCCATAAAGCTTATTGGTTATGGAAAACATCGTTTCAATTGAATATGAATAGAAATGTTTCCGAACAAACCTAATTGGGCAGGGCCCTATTGCGATCATCTCATCCCTCTAGGCATGAACATAAGTTATCTATTCTCTCATTTCGTCATTCTCTCATTCTTTTCATTGTATGTTATAAAAAAACTAAGATAATCAGAGAACTAAAAATATATTCAAAAATAAGTTTCTTTAAAGAACAGGAAAGCCAAGTGCTAAATGGACTTTGTAGGCTTAATGGATTGAGTCCACTAGCCGTGAACTTAATGGTTTAGCTCTGACTAGATCAATCGTACTCGTTAACCAAACTCTTGAACGTGAAGCTAGAGAGCTCATTGTCGCCTAGAAGAACCCCACTACAAAGACTGTGAATTTAGCTCAAAGATTGTTAATCTCTTGAATATTGATTCAAAATTAGCTTAGTTAAAAATCAGATCAAAATAAACGAGCCCAGCTATGAGCAAAAAACTTTATATTAGTATTTTTTTAGCTAATTTTTACATGGATCGGCTCGAGCTGGCTCAAGATTAGAACGAAGTATTTTTTATCTATAAAAATTATATATAAATAAAATTGATATGACGAGCTATGAGCCAATTTGAAGTTGGAATGGATCCAAATAACTCATTTTGAGCCTTTTTGTTTTAATTTTGAGCTGGATAGAGCTAATTTCAGGCTAGAATTGATCCAAATAACTCAAATTTAAGCTAGCTTGTTTCAATTTTGAGTCGAATAGAGCTCGATTCAATTTCAAGCCAAGTTGAGCCGATTTCAATCTGACCTCAATCTATTAGAGATGATTTCAAGTTTGCTCTAGCTTGACTCGAAAGTGACACATTAAAAACCTACCCAAGAGTACCGCCAAAGCACAAAAACATTTCTGCTAGTTCCTCTGAATGAATTTATCAAACCTTAATATTCAAGCGGCTTCTTCTAGTCGAGCTCACTCACACCATCCGAGTATTTATTCCAATTTCACACGAACTACTTAAACCTCCCCAAAAACTCATCCACAACTATCTGACTACACCGCCAAGCTCGACATGTTGTTCTTCGAGTCAAAAGGAAGAGAACTTCAATCTATCAAGATATAAATTATCATTTATTAACAACATGACAATCCACACCTATAACTTTGTCGACAATAACCAGCTCAAGCATAAACTAGTTCTATATTTTATTCTTTAAACTCCAACACAAGCACATAGATTTCATATCCTACAAATAAGAAGAAAATGTGAAAACAGAGGGAGATAGTAGACCTCTAGATCGTAGACCCTAAAGAGACTCTTTTATCCTCTCTCTCTCTCTCTCTTTATTGAAGAACTCTTAGCTTTTTCTCCCTCCTCCTTTCCATAAGATCTCTCTAAATCCATATGAGTTCATGAATTATATGAGTCCCCCCCACCCCCACATATTGAGCACATAAATTAATCTTTTTAACCTATTTTGTTAAATCTAACCCAACTTGAAGCCAATTTTGACAACCATCCAAACCCAATACATACCGAACGGAACATCAAGACTAAGAACTGACCATTTAATGGTTTTGTAGGCCCAGCCGTAATAAGAATTAGCAACACCTTTTCCTAAGCTAGGCCATATATTTAGTGTCCCTAGCCATAAGTCTAGTCCCGTCCAATATCACCAAGGGGGTGGGGGGGATGGTGTGGGGCCCACCTTTTTTGATTTATTAAGCGACATGGAAGGAATTCAGAGTTATTACTCTAGATCCTTCATAATCACTTTCCGCTCTGTTTCATTTCTCCTTCAACGTGTTCATTAATGCGACCCGAGGTTCCATGCCTGGCACACATATCGCTGCGAATTTTTATTTTATTTTTACGTGTACTTTATATATATATATATATTTTTTTTATTCCTATGATATTATGTTTATATTTTTGGGACTTGGTGCACTTCATATGACCATCGTCGATTTTGCCCTCCGCAACTCTCCAAGCCATCCGCCCAATCAAAGGAAAAATTATTCCATACGGATCGGCCACCGCCCGCACGTAGCTTGCGTGCGGTGGTGACCGATCCGGACCGTAAATCAGATGATTTGTGGTTCTGATATATTTAGGTGGGCCCCACCTAAAATTTTTTATTTTTTTTAAAAAACGGAAATAATCCTGACCGTAGATTACCGTGATCTACGGTCAGGATCGGACAGCGCATGCAGAAATGCATGCGGTGTCCGCACGCAATAATTCCTCCAATCAAAGAGCCTAAAACCAAATTCAGATAAAAATTTACATGCATGTCGCTTATTTCCTATGTATTCATCTATATATATATATATATATATATATATATATATATATATATATATATATATATATATATATATATATATATATATATATATATATATATATATATNTTGCTCAAAATTGACTCGTTAGAGTATAAAATTATTATAATTTTTTTTATAAAATTAAATAATAATTTTATGTAATAAAATTGTTTGCATTAATATTTTTATTTCAAATCATGAAAAATTGATTAACTAAAAAAAATTTAAGAATAAATTTGATATAAAATTTTATAGGATAAGAATATTAATATTTTTTGGCCAAATAAGCATATTACTTCAAAATTTTACTTTCACTAAAAAAAAAAAATTATTATAAATTTTAAAACGTACAGAATAAACAAGCGTACGAATAAATTCTCAAATAAAAATCAAACATGAATAAAAGAGTTGTATTGCACATTATACATTTGTTACACATACAATTATTTCTAAACCCTAAATCCTATGACTTTGTACTCATTCCTTGACCTTTCTGTTCGACAATCTGAGCCTGTATTGATCTTGTACCTGCAATTCTTACTCATGTATTAGAAAAAAAAAGGAACAAATTAGAAATGAGAATGAAAGTTAAGATGTAACTATTAATTGAGGCTCATATTTATGAACTTCTTTCATCACTTTCATGTAATCAAAATATAAGTTTGCAGAGCTTATGTGTCTTCCAAGCATAGTGAAATTAAAGTTAATATCTAGAACATCAATTTAAATTCCAGACAAACTATTGTAATCCTCCATTATGGTTTGCATAGGTGTTGCCTTCCAAAGTGTAAAAGAGTTAGAATAATAATCTTAAGCAATTTTATTTATTCTTATATTCAAAATGGTTGGCAAAAACATTTGACCTACCAATAAAGAGATTTTGTTAATTGTAATCATCATAGCCTCTAGTAACTTCTTAACAAAATAATGAGATTCTCAAAGCAAGTCAAACAATTGCACAAGTACAAACGAAAATCAAGCAGTAAGGATTCTTCCAACCAATTCAAATAAGATGGCAACATGAACAATTGAGATGACAACAATCAGATGACACCATGAATAACCAAGCCTTAAGATGACACATGCGTACACGAGATGACAACAATCAGATATAATAATCAGATGACAACATGAAAAATGTAATCATCATAGCCTCTAATAAATGAGAGATTTTATCCATAATAAATTGAAAAGCTATTAGTCAATTCAAATAAGATGACAACATGAATAATCAAGCACTAAGGATTCTTTCATTTTCATTAAGACACTCTAGCGAATGTATAAAATATCATATTTAAAAGAAATTATGATTTAAGATAAGACATAATAAATGGAGCATTATAATTGAGAAAGAATAAAAAAATACCACCATAATAATTAATTAACTCGCAATTATAAAAATAAGACCCTAAAAATAGAAAAACATAAGCTTGTTGGCTAAGAAGAACCCATAACTCCCCAAGTATTTTATGTACTATGAAAATCTAAGAATAACATAAGCTTTTCAATTTAAGTTAAGAATAACAGAAGCTAAGAATAAAAGAAGCTACTCCCCAAGTATTTAATGTAATATGAAAAGCTAAGAATAGCATAAGCTAAAGATAACCCAACAACATGAAAAACCAAGCTAAGTAAAATGTTAGATTCGGTGTCTTTGTTAGCCAAATACCCAGTGCTTGTCTAGTTTCAATTTTTAAAGCAATCATAACATGCTTAAGAGCTCAAAATTTTCTACAATGTCCCAGAAAAATGTAAAATAGATGCACAAATCAACTGTCAATTCCCCTCCAATAGAAAATGTAACATAGTCGAATTAAAAAAATTGTGGTCGCACTAAGATACATACCACCCAATTTCCATGAATTCACATAGCTAACTATACTTTGCTTTTTTTACATTTATACCACCCAATTCATTCATATCACGTAAAAAATACTTCCACTCTTTGAACCTTCCAACAAACATTAAGAATTGATTGGTATGTATGCATGTAGATAATCCAAAATATTAAAAAAAAGGAAAACAAGAGAAGAACCTTACTGTTTGATACAAGTAGCTATCCAATTCTTCAGTAGATTCATCAACTAGCATCAAATTGGTCAGTGCAATAATTTACCATCATTCAAATGAATTAAAGGCAATGAGAGAAAATATCAATAAACATTCTAAGCAAACCAGCATAATCAAAGGAACATCCTAAATTGTTCCTAAGAGTAATCAAAGAACATTTAAAGCCTTGAATAGTGTAAGCCACAATCAAGGAACATTATAAGCAAACCATCATAGCTACCCCGATCAAGAAATTAATAGTTAGCACCTATATAAAGCAGACAAGAAATAATTAAGTACAACACAAATGGCTGAACAAACCAGCCATGAATAATAATTATCCAAAATAAAAATAAAGTGCATGCAATGAAAAATTAAATGAAATTGCTTCTTCAATCTTTGAACCTTCCTTCTATTTGCTCAGGCAGATTCACTTTAAGATGTTTCTCTTCAAATAATTCTTGCTCATATAAAAGAGTTATATATATTAGTGATATGATGAATAAGTAAACTTACTTTAAAAACTAATTCTTAAGAGAAATCACCAAGAGAGTTTTCGAACAACTCAAGGAGATATAATCCAACAAAATGAGCATATTAGGGAATTCACTATCTTTGTCGAGAGTGAACTTCTATAATCATTAAGAATTGTTTCACTACTACTACTAAATACAAATTCTGAAATAACTGTTGTTATTGGAATTGACAAAATATCCTTAGTCGTCTTGGATAGGCAAGGATTCTTGAGAGTATGCAATTTCCACCACTGAAGAATATCAAATTATTCGTTATTAATCAGAAATAGACACTCCTTAGATAGACTTGTAAATCTGATTTTGAATGTTGAATGAAACATATGAAACAACAAAATCAATAACAACAAGCATACAATTAAAATTTTATGGATTAATTAAACCAGTTAGAGATTATGAAGATAAATTGTCACTTGTATAATAGGAGCTAGCAATATCGTTTGCATAACTATTATAGAGTTCCCATATAAAATATTCAACTTGTTGAATTTATTAATCTAATCCAATGGATATATATATATCTTGACAAAGCTAGAATGCATTAACTTCATTTTCAACTAAGGGTTTAAAATAGCTGCAACAGACATTCTAAGATTATACTCATCCCAATATTTATCGAATTTAGTTCTAAGGGTCATAGTCATGTTCATTTGATGAAGTTGACACATCCAACATTAGTTCTTGATATGCATCATAGTAGATAAAAAAATAGTGGAGGAAAGGTAGAAAGAACCAGAAATCATACTTGTCACATTATTAAAAAAAACAAAATTTTTTATTTTCTCGTATTTCTCTCAATCTAGATCTGATGACAAATAATTGAAATTTTTATCTCGATCTGCATAGTGAGTGAGCACCTTCGGAAAAACAAGAGCATAATCAAGTGTTAAGTATGTTTAGTTTTACCTTATATGTTCATCAATGCACAAACTTTTTGATGTTGATATCTCTACTTGCTTAAATATCTCAACAAATTTATGCAACATTGTCAGTAAATTCTTGAAATAGTTCACAGACTCTCTAATATTATGAATGATGTCATGAATTTCTTTTAAATCAACTTGCACCATAACATTTAATATGTGAGCACAACAATAAATATGAGAGAAGTGCCCCTTAAAATGTAGTTTTTCTCATCATAAAATTTGAGTTAAGCAAGCTAACAACAACATCATTATTACTAATGTCATCTAAAGTGATAATAAACACCTTATTATGCATATTCCAATCCAATTAATGATCACATATAACATCATAAATGAATGTAGCGGCATGAGGTGACTCAAATTCAATGAAATTTAGATTCATTTTGAATATTCCAAGATTGATCAATAAAATGAGCGGTTAGACACATGTATCCAATTGTTTGAATAAATGTCCAACAATCAAAAGTTAATGAAAGCCTATAAACATTCTTTCAAATTTTCTTTTCAAACTCATAAATCGTCATA
Organism: Phalaenopsis hybrid cultivar; assembly: GCA_002079205.1. Classification (NCBI taxonomy): domain Eukaryota; kingdom Viridiplantae; phylum Streptophyta; class Magnoliopsida; order Asparagales; family Orchidaceae; genus Phalaenopsis; species Phalaenopsis hybrid cultivar. The sequence continues at coordinate 191,810 of JXCR01125597.1, forward strand.
CAATCATTTTTTATTGTTTCTTAAAAATTTCTCATAATTTGGATTTAAGACATTCAATAAAATGTTAAACTATGTAAGCAAAACAATATTGAATGGATATTCATGCACTATAATTGTTTTAGAAATAAACTCATTAACTTTTTGTTGATTATAGCTCTTTGGATTGTAAAACATTGAGATCTCAACATCTGCATCAACATCAAGCGAAATAAAACACAACAATTTTTGTCATTTTTAGAAAGAACAATTGTTTGCATTCTCTAAGTTTTTATTTGTTTACATTCTCTTATATGTAGTAGTAGTTGAAAATTAGTTCTCGTTTTAGATTTGTGAAATTTTGTTCGTCAACATATGCATTGTCAAAAAGAAGTCGAGACCCCCTTAATATAAAATGTCATCTCCAAAAAAAACTGTCACACTGTTTATTTTCTCTTCCTTACCTTTTTAGCGAGAACCTCTTCATTGTTATTATCAATCACAACTTCTAGCAAAACTTCAGGCACTATTGATGACTCTGTTTTTTTATGAAATAAGATTCATATTTTGATTACTAATCTGAACTTCTGCTATCAACTCATTCGAAGATTATTTAGATTATGAAAAATCTAATGTGTGCATGTCTATGCACTATATGAAATCAAAAGTGGGAAATGAATAGCACTTTAAAATAAAGTCAATTAAACTTTTGATATAACACAAAACTAGTTCTTCACACAAGACAACTAGTTGACCAAAACATTTCTAATCACTCGCTTGCTCTATAAAAGTGATATTTTTAGTTGAAAGAAATTTGGCATATATTCTAAGAAAATTAATAACAAATATGTTTCTCAAATTTCTAATATTATGAAACATATAAAATCAATTTTCTCTTTTATGAATATTGGTTGCAAAAGGGGCAAAACAACAAGATGAATTTACTAACAAGATTCCAAATAGGACTCACATAGAGTTTGAGGCTTCTACATGCTAGCGAGGAGAAGAATTTCCGTCAAACCTAAAAAAGAATCTATCCTATGATATCACTAGAATCATCAAACTGATTCAAATTGCAGGCATAATATTATAAAATTTACTTTATTAAATTAAAATTTAATCTTATTTAAAAAAATAGAATAATTTAAAAATTATATTTTGGAAAAAATATAATTAATTTTAAATAAAGATTTATTTATGTTTTAATTTAAAAACTAAATTTATTTAATTCTTAATAATTTTTTAATTAGAAAAATTTTAGTAAAAATAATATGTTAAATAATTTTAAAAGTGATATTAATTTTTAAATTTTAAATTATTATTTTTCTTACAGAAGTATTTCATCGAGCAAATTTAAGTTTGAATATTAATTTTAAATAATACATGTTTTGAGTATATTTTATATTAAAATTAAAAAGAGATTAGGTCAAATTTGACTAATAAGCTCCTAGTATGTTGTTTTTGAGCTATTTTTCAAAAATAATTTAATTTTTTAAATTAATTTATCTTTTTAAAATGAGTTTTTTAAAATAAAATTACTATTTTTATTAAAAAAATTATTATTTAAAAATTTATTTTAAATTAAATATTTTTATTTCTTATTTGAAACTTAAATTTATTAAGCTTAAATAATCATTTATTAAAAAATACTTGCATTTCTCCAATTTCCATTCTCTTAAAGTATTCAACATCTAAAAATAATTTATATTAAAATTTAAAATTACAATTTTATTAAATTATGTCTGTGTACCACAAACTGGTGTCTACGTGACAAAATTTATTAAATTATTTTTTAAAATTATAATTTAAAATTATTTTTAAAAATTGAATATTTTAAGAAGATGAATTTTGTAGAGATATAATTAATGTTTAAAAAAGGATTTTTTAAAGTTTAATGAGTTTAATTTTCAATTAAAATAATAAATTTACTTAATTTTTAATAATCTTTTAATAAAAGGATTATGTTTACTTTTAAAAACTCAATTTAAAAATTCAAAATTAATTTTTCTTTTAGAATTGAGTTTTTTAAGATCAACTTGTCATTTTTATTGAATTTATATTATTTAAAAAAAATTATTTTAATTAAAATAAAAATTTATTAAGCTTAAATATTCCTTTATTAAAAAATCAATTACATTTCTTCCAAATTAAGCTTTTTAGAATATTCTTTTGTATGCGGCTCGACTTAGTATGTTTATAAATAAATAAATAAATAAATAAATATTATTTTTGTTAAATTAATTTTATACGTAATTTATCATAAAAATTTGTCCTTTAGCTATCTTGGAACTTGATTAGCTGAAACACTAAACTCGAAGCAAATTCTTCAAGTATAAAAATCATTTTTTTATTCAATTTTAGTGTATTCCATTTTCTACTATTTGAATGTAATGCCCCATAAATGTTGAATCTATTTTGAGGGGTAGGATCTCGTATAGTTCGTGATATCATACAATCCAGCAGAAGATTCCTTTGGCTCTGGTAAAATGAGACGGAGAGAGATGAACAGTAATCCTTGATGGAGGCATTCAGAAATATCAAAAACTCCTTAGAGAGAGATCGAGAGGGAGAGTGAGAGGGAGAGAAGAGATTCAAAAGTCCTTCCCTACTGATTTTTATTATAAAGGAGAAGATATTAATTATAAAATATCGAACACAATGTTTCTTTCTTCATTGGCAGGCCTCCTCTGACATCCTTTATAGGATTGCTTTAATGTGAATAAGATCTACAGACGGTGCATAATCTGATGTCGGCGACGTGACGAATGTCCTGTCTTGGGCGATGGAGTTAAGCCTTGAAAATTGACAAATGTATTTAATATTTGATTGGATGATACTTCAATCTAGAGTTTAACCTACCGTACTCACTTCGGTTTGTAAGCTTGATCCACCCTCTTCGGCTCATCAGCTTGATTCGACCACTTCTGCCATTTCGGCTAATCGGTCTGATTTGGTCACTTCAGCTGATTGTCCCGATTTATACATGTTGGCGGTTGGTCCCGATTCCGTTTATGCAATCCAATATTAGTGTATACAATAAATATAATAAAATTAAAATTTTAGGCTGTTGTTGGCTTAAACATAAACTCGGAATAAAAATATGGTAAATTTAAACAAACAAGCCAAACTAAAAAAACTATTTGTTCACTCATGTTCGGCTTGTTTTAGCTCGAAATAAAAAATAACAATAATTAATTTTTATATTATATTATATTATATTATATATATTTATATCTAAGTTTAAATCATAACAGAATGTAGTTATGTGCTTTCTTTTGCATTGATTTGGTCTAGGTTCGAATCCAATATTCTGCATCTATTTTTTCCAATTAATTTTAACGAGCGGAACACGACAAGAATATTTAAATCGAGTCTAATTTCAAATACGAGCCGATTTTGAACCCAAGTAATTTTGAACGAGCCTATGAGCCAAACTCGAGCTCGCTATGTTAAAGGCTCAACAAGTTTCAAACGACGTTAAAAAAACGTTTAGCAATTACGAGCGAGCCAAAATAAATCATAAATGCTGCTAAAAAAGCAATTTATTAGTAACAAAAAATAACCAGCTGGTTTGGCCCATTTTAATGGACACTGGATTTTCTTCCTTAGTTGGCTAATTAAAGAGGCCTTTTTGGGCCCACCTTTAAATTTATCTGCTTTGGAAACATATGCAAGTTGTATCAAGACGAACCAACCCAATACTAGTAAAATACACGCTCTATAAGCGAGGACAAAGGCTTGCAAAATGTCACTTTTTTTTTTTTTTTTTGCAATATTACAAAATAGTATAAGTACATATTAATACTAAGACAAAGCATTTGTATATAAAAAAATTTTAAAAAAAGGGAAATTTACATATAGTCCACACAATTCTTATGTTATTACATATCTAACAACTAAAATTTAATATTTGCACTTATAGCGCTTTTATGTAAAAAATTTACTCATTAAAACATATACTTCACTTTTAAGAAGATAATAATGATGATATTTTTGATGTGATATTAAAAGTTTGAGTGGAATGCATATAAATATGAACATTTAGGTGTTAGATACATAAATGCACGAGTATTTGTGTTGATGAATGTAAATCTTCACAAAAATGATTGTGCAAGCTGAACTCATGGCTTAATGAATGGAGAGCTTTAGCATTAGCTCTCCTACTAGGACTCAATGTGTTTCAAGAGTGTGGTGTGTGATTTGTGATTAAACTTAGTTTTAGTTTCATTGGGACATAGGAGTTCTCTCCTAGTGTCACTTGAAGGCTGAATTGAGCTTTTCTAAGCTACAACTTGAACCCCACTTGAGCTTAAACTTGATCAAACCCTAGCTTAGCCTAAAATAAAATCAAACTAAACAGAAGTTAAAATCAATCAAAGTAAAATTAAACCAAATATAATCAACTTTAGCCAAAACCTAAAATTGACTTAAAAATCAACCCAACCAACATGCACACCTAGATTATCATTTTCTTCACAGATTATTGATGCGCGGCTTGTTGTGTGTTGCTTTTGTAAATATTTTTCAATAGTATTAAACACACATGACATCACTAATAATAAATATGCAATTCAATCCCAACAAAAGTAACTTTAGTAAAAATAATTTTATCTTTTAAAATATTTACTGTCAAACACATAATAATAACACAAGTATATGTATCGCTCAAGTAATAAAAAGCTCTAATGGAATCCTAAGTATCGATCTCACAGGGAATTGAAAATTTTATGGTTATAATGTAAAACACAAAATTCAAACTATAAAACTTAAGTACGAAATTCAAATATAAAGTAATTGAGTGTAAGCTAAATAAAATGCAGTTTAAAAGAACTAAGTTAACTAAACTATTTGCAAAACTTCAAAAGTAAAATTATAAAAACTAAACAAAGTTTCTGTGACGAAAAGTTCAAATTTAAGAAAACATTATTTCCCTTTACAATGAATATATGAATTGTGAAGAAATTAAAATCATTTATATATATATATATATATATATGTGTGTGTGTGTGTGTGTGTGTGTGTGTGTGTGTGTGTGTGTATAATATGTGTGTGTGTGTGTGT
>JXCR01125597.1:197375-211015 GCA_002079205.1 Phalaenopsis hybrid cultivar
GAGAGAGAGGTTAGGACCAACATACGAAACTTCAAGTTGAGTAAAGAAGAATTTAGAATTTTTAATAGCGAGGGTTCCTTTTCTAGTCCTCTAGAAATAGTCAACAGGGAAGTCCTATGGTTAGGCCCTAGGCTACTAAAGAGGAAAAAGCTAGACCTCAACCAAAAATAAGGTCAACAATGGGCATTAAACATGCCATGTATCATAACTGATACTATCTAACGATGGATTCTCTCGGGCAAGTCTGAATCATCACAGACCTTGTCTAAAACACGCACTAGGGGTTATAGATGGATGTTTTGAGCTATAGGACACTATTAATTAATAGTATATAGTCTCGAGTCATTCAAGTGGACATCCTACACGTGTGACATAAAAAATTGATGCCAACAAGATTATGATCAAAACTTTAGCCTCATTACCAAATTCCCCATCATTCTCACTCTTCTCACTGTGGTTTTCTCAAAACAATGGGAAATGATCGTGCTCGATATATCTAAAGCCATCTTCAATGGTCCGCTCACGAGATAGTCATCATGTTGCAGCGCTTTGAAGATTCCACAAAAACAAATCATGTTTGTCTTTTGAAGAAAGCACTCTAAAGCCTCAAGAAATCTCCAAGATAGTGGCACTATGTTCTCACCTCCACCTTGCAATCTCGGTTTTCAACTAAGCCATGCGATCCCTTTGTCATGGTCTATAATGAATCCAACCCAGAAAGCTAAATTTTGAGATATGTAGATTACATCCAAATTACTAGGAGAAACTCCAACTTTCTTACTCATATCATCACTCAACTACATTAACATTTTCAAGTCAAAGTAAATCATGTTCCTTCCTTGGCATCCAGATAGATAACAACTCCAACAGATTATATATCTCCATCAATTCAAATATGCTGAAAACATATGAACAAAAGTTGGAATGCAGTCATGTAAACTAATGGAAACTCCTACTTCCACTAAGCTCATACCATCCCCCACCAATGAAACTCTATACGACGATCCCCAACTCTACCAACACCTTGTTGGCTCGCTCTAATATCTTACACTCATCTGACCGGACGTCACTTTTTCAGTAAACAAATTGTGTCAACATCTTCATTAACTTCCCAACAAACACTTTGTTCAACTAAAACGGCTACTAAGTTAAATCAAATGATCCAGTGAAAAAGGATTACCCATTTTTTTACATCAGAACTTTGAGATCGATGTTCATTTCATTCGGGACTATATCACCAACAAATTTATCACCGTTCATCACCTCTCGACCACCGATTAAGTGGCAGATGTTTTTACCAAACCTCTCAGCTCGCAAAGATTCTACAATCTATACAACAAGCTGCTTCCTCCTCCGAATCATCAGCTCGTGGGGCTGTATTTAATGTATTCTCATAAAACCTGTATATGTTTTTGTCTTCCGGCTTTCTGTTTTGGCTGAATCGATTTAATGGGTCTACATATAGACTTCCTGCATTGGCTTTGGATTATAATGTTTGGCTTACAGTGGTAATAAATTTGCTGAGCATTCTTCTCCTTTATTCCATTCTTCTGTCCGGTTTTCTTCTCCTATTTCTTTCTTTCCTTCTGTCCACCTTGTTCTTGGCTTCAGAAACCAGCTGCATACAGGGTCTGCTTATGTTCATCTTCTTCTAAAGGATGAGATTCAATAGATTGCAGAACATGAACGTCCAAGTACATAATTTTCTAAAAAAATAATTTTAGAGAATCACAAAACATGTGCTCTTTTAAATAAAACAATAAAGTTCTTTTTAATATTTGATGAAAAGGAGAACTATAATTGTAATAATGTTGAAGACCAACCAACATGATATAATACAAATTTAATGAAGAGCATTATGTGGCAGCAATACATTAATTGCAGCATACTTTTTTCAGAACTTTTTTAACTCATAAAGTATAACTTCAGCATCATTCGTTGAGGGAGATATTAAAATGTTTTCTCGTTGAAAATTTAATTGGAGCCGACTGACAATATGACTACATATAATTGCTGTAAATATTCCATTACAAAGCTGCATTAATGGATGTCTTTTCAGTAAACATCAACCATAAATAGTATATATTATCCTAGGCGAGCTGAACATTAATTTGCTTGGCTGCTGAGAAGAAGACAGTATGCTAGTGACTGTTATTTATAGCTATTCTTTCTTTGTGGTTCAAAGAAAGCCAGTATCTACTAATTATGAGCCTAGTGGAGTTGGGGAAGATTGACTGAATAGTAAAAGCTTTTTATCCTTGTTGATATTATGAGAATCTATTTGGGAACTTTTCATTTGCCAACTACTCTTTTGTAATTCATCTCATAAGAATTGGTCCGAAGACCTTAAAATCTTCTCAGCAGAAGTTCTGCCTACTCCTCCCTTCCTAAATTATTCTTTCATAAAGAAGGCAAGTTGGATTTGCATTATAAAGTGTGGAAAATTTTCAAATGGAGTTGTAATCTCAATTAATAGTAAATTAAGAAGATTGGGTTCACTTTTCTATAGTGGACAAAAGTCTAGAGATAAAACTCTTAATAAATCTTATTAAATTTTTTTTGTATGATTGTGTTGTTTTCTAATCAAGCTTTTCGGGTACCAAAATGCATAAATTCTTCTCAATTATCTTCTAGAAACATTAGACATTAATTTTCTGTTTGATACTGCTTATGTGAGTAGTTGTGTAAATTTATATATTCAAATATTTAGCATAATGTGGCGAAGATGAACCTTAGTTTGTTGGAAAGCTATATCTGACATGACAGTATTAATGGCAACTCTCAAGTTTGTCTTACTAATGCGACAATTTGTTCCAATCACCAAGTCAATGAGCATTTTATCCCGATCACATTTGTCGTAGAAGCGCGTCAAAGGTTAGTTTGCTTAAATATACGACTTACCATGCTCATTGACTTAGGCTCTTGAGTAATGATCGTATTCCTCTCCTCAGCACATACCAAGTCTAATATCTTTTTGAACAAGTGGAAGGATGTTACTTTCCATCAACAAAACAACTTTCAATTAGAGACTACCTCATGTTTATCTAGTATGCTTGAAATTTCTTAAAGAGTCAATTCCACTGAAGTTCAAATATTTTTAGCATGAGAAGTACAATGTCACCCTTAATTTATTTGGCTTGAGTACCTAGACCCTTTCAAGAAAGTCCTTTCCCAACATAATATTGTGAATAAATGTAAGGGTTGAACATTCACCACCACTTCCAAAGAATCTACAAAGAGGATGTACAACGGCTTAACTTCAAGCAAGCATCAATCTGCATTTGATAAATTGTTTAATCTAATTTTGTCTTGGAAAAAGACACATAAATACACTACAATAACTATGATGAATCAAGTAACAAAAGAGAGCTTATAAGATTATGCGGCTCGTTTCAACTTAACTTCACACAAGGCAGCAAATTCAAACTCGTACTTACCAAGTTTGATTTAATTCTAAGGTTATACTTAGAGATGTAAATAAGTTAAGTTGTGCTCAAGCCATAACAAATTTGAGCTTGGATCATTTACAAATTGGCACATTCAAACTTGAGTTTGAGCTTAAGAAAATTAAATGAGCTTGAGCTCAGCTTGTCAAACAACAACAGGCTGTTAATGTTATTCTAGAGATTTCATATGAGTGTTTTTGAAAATTATTTCTTTCAATATATCTAAATTTAATTCACCATAAATTACATTATTACTTGTGCTTACTAATATGCACCACTATCTATAGCTTGCTCTGAAATTTAATATGTCAAAATTATTAATATTTATATGATTTTGTATCATAAATATGTGCAAAAAATAATAAAAATGTAGGAGTTATAGGTGTTTTTGATTGGGAGGTTGTGTATTATGTGCAATCAAGTAGAGTTATAAGGGGGTTCACATCTATATTATTATCCATATGTGTATTTGATATGTCTGAACAGAAGTGAAAAAGTGGAGGTATAAGTGGAAGTTGAGTTGTTAGTGGCGTAGGAGAAATATGAACAAGTGGAGGTATAATTGGAAGTGGAGGTATAAGAAGGCGACGAGAAAATTTTAAAACAATTCAAATAAATAATTTAATTTAATTTTCATGTTATTTTTTCGCTCTTATGATAAGATATTGCTTATATTGTTATTTAGCATATGCCTAATGTAGTTACAATTTATTGTACTAGCACTATTTAGGCATGTAATATTTATTTACTGCAAATACAAGTTTATTTTTTTTAATATTGAAAATTCTAGTAGATTTTGAGTTGCCTCTTAAACTGTGGTTGTTTACCCTTACTTTACTTGCTTGTTTTGTTTCAGGGAGGGTAAGGTTTAGGTTGAGTAGAAACTTTTGCATTATTTGAGAGAAAGCCTGATTTTCGACATGTCAGTATCTTAGATCTTTATTTTTGACAGTCATGGTGATGTTTAGTTTTTATATGATAGAGAGATTAAACAATGATTGTTGTATATGTTTTATTTTATTAAATAGTACTATGATCAGAATGAAATTTACATATTTTATTTTATAAAATTTGATGATATTAGTGGCTCTGTGTGTGAAACTTGAAGCAAAATAGATAAATAAGATTCCTTCCAAATAGATCTTGGGTAATAATTTCTTTTTCATGACCTCGACTCGAGATGACCCGCTTCAATATGATGGGCTGCATCGAGTTGGGTTGTAATGCCGATTATGTGTCCTCAAAAATGAAATTCTTGTGTAGACCTCACACTGCAGTGCCAATAAGTGGTGTTACAACTCTGAGGTGGAAAGCATGGCTTGTGACACTACAAGCAACACCATGAAACCAAGATGTAAAAGACCATGAATTATAGCTCACTGGCTAGGATTAGTTTATGGGCTCTTGACTAAAGGGGCGTATGACTCAAGGTCTCATCGTCGAGAAATGGTGTCACAAATCTAAGTCAGACAGACACAAAGTTTAGTAAGGTTATAATGTTGGGAGCAATGTCGTGGCACTATGACAACTTATGATAGAAAAAAATCATGGTATCATAGAAATTATACCATGAAGGTGTCTTAGAAAAAGGGTTGTGCCTACGTAGACCCAAAATAAGGATACAATGCCATAGTGCCCAAAAAGTAGCTTAACAATTCGAGGAGAAAATAAAGGGGTTTAACCACTCAATACACTCAGAAAAACTGATGAGAAAGGGATTGGAAACAAAAACTAATAGTTTTATCTAATAATAATCTGAACTAACCTCTCTAAAACAAACCTTAGAGGCTCTAAGAAGAGAGAAGCCCACTTAGGTTTAAAGAGACCTCACATATGCAAAGTTGAAGAAGTCCCTTAGCTTAAAAGCTGCAAGAAGGGCTCTTCAAATTTCTTTGGTTGCGGAAGGCACCACCTATGACAAATAAAACTCTATCGAAACCAGAAGATCTTGAGGACAAGGTGTGGATGGAAGCTCGCACACCAAAGGCCCATAACGAGGAGGGAATGTGAAGGGAAGCTCACACACACTCCAAACAGAAAAGAGCAGAATCTCAAACCTTGAAAATGAGAAAAGAAACCTTGCACACCCAATAAAAAGAGACCCTCATTCTACTACCTTGGAAGCTTAAGGGGGATGACTAGTTTAAAAAATCCAACCCTAAAGGCAGCCCAAAGGGAAAAAGTGTTTAATGTCACAATGTAAGTTCAATCACTCTAATGCCGCTGAAGTGGCTTTGACAAACTTGTCCAATCAGACGGTCATCTTAGGACCATACAAAATTGACTTTTTATGGCATTGTGGTTTCATCATAAATATCATGATATCAATAATGTAACACTAATAGTCATCCCATTAGTGACGCTCTCAATATGAGAACTTTAAGGTCTCACAATACCTTTACCATTATCAAAGCTCGATCACATGTCATTGTGCTCTAGGCACATCTTTGTGTTCTTTGTCTTTCAATTTCCTTTGTAGAAAGTGGTCATAATAGCAAATCAGAGGTATGTGTATAAAGTTATGGTGATTTTTGTGGGACCTTCCATTTAGTTGTTTATCATGAAGCACTAGCATCAGAACGGGCCAAAACTTACCAAATTTACTTGTTTGCTATAAAATATGAGTAGATGAGTCCCATGATGCTCAAACATAATATGACAACAAAAACATTCTAAAAATTATGCCAATAGTATCATATTTGAGTGATTGAAAAAAAAAATTTCAACTAGATTTTTTGCTTCAAAAATTTTTTTGGCTTTAGAGTTATTCTAATTATGGGTAAAAGCTCGTTCTAAGATAAAGATTGACAAAGATGTAATGATATAGATTTATCATGGATTAAGCCTGAACTTTTCTCCATTTAGTGTTGATTTATTCTTGATTTATTTTATGTTTAGTCATTGATTGAATCAAATCACACTTACCTTGGATAATCCTGCCTATATTGTGGCAATTACTTTGTACTTCGTAAGGAGCCATGGCTTACTATACTACCTATTTAATTCCTAAGTTTTAAATTATGCCTTTATAGTATTTTAAAGAGCCTAAACTTAATGTATGAAGCAATAATGCCTATCAATGTTCACCAAGTTTTCCACACACCTTAGACCCTATATCATTCTAACTGCTCTCCTAGCAACATTGCATTGATTCTACAAATTATTATTATTTTTTTTTAAATGAGAAGAAGTGCCTAGAGAATAAGAAATATGATGTTCAGTGGACAAGAATAGGGGTATACTCAAAAGTTTACTTCCAATATATGAATTAAATTTATTGTACTAATAAATAGTGGCATAGACGATGTTGTTCTGATATATTATATAAATCATAATAGTCCTTACCTTATTTAAAAAATATTTTGTGATAAGATATAATTTACATATGTGTATGATTAAAAAAGTTATTAAATCTCTAAACATATAAGATTTAATTAGTATGTGGGAACTAATTGGTCAAATTGATACTACTTTTGAGTATATTATTTGGCAATATAGCCAATTCCTACTGTAAGAGAGGTAGACTCTAATTTTTTGCTAAGAAGATCAAGAATCAAACATCTAACATATAAGTTAGCTTAATATAAAAACTCCCACTAAAGTTTTAGAGAAAATATTTTAATAACTTCTTTTAGTCTCATAAAATCTAAGCCACCTTCTTTAGAATAATAAGAAATCTCATTTCAATAAAAACAATATATTTTATTTTTTATTGCATTTAACTCCCTAAATAAATTTATTAAAAGTCCATAGTAAAGAATAAGCAACCATGCACATGTTTCTAAGATATGCATCAAGTATAAAGGCATGGTATCTTAACATTAGGCAACATAATTTTTTTCTCCCAAATTGGTAATGTAACTTGAACCTCTTTAAATAAATCATCATATGAATATATGTTTTTTAAACCATTAAAAAAGCACTCCCAAATTTTTTGAGCCTAAAATAATCATGTTTAAAAATAATTTCAAACATCAACATAGAGGTTTTATAATTAGAAGTACATTATCACTACAATATCATTCATTATATGACTCATGTCTTGTTTAAATCTCCTAAGAATATTGTTAAATTAAAAAATAAATATTATTCACTATTCAAAAAAAAAAATATATGATCATTAGTAAGTGAAAAGTAAATAAAAACCAATGAAGCACTTTGCATTACAATACATAGCAAAATTTCTACTAAAAGATATCAACACATATCTTTCATTTTGTCTCTATTCTTATCATTAAATCGTTGGCATCTAAACTATTTTTAGAAGAATCAATATCTTCTTCATCTATCATATTTTCATGTTATAATAATTCATAATCAATCATGTCAAGACCATCCTTCCTTACATTGAGGGACTCAACTATACTTTTGATAATAACCATAATAAGTTTAATACTTCAGGCTTTGACACCCAATTTGAATCAATGCAATATGCTTTGATAGGCTTGTTAAATAAGTCTATAGATGTTAGCCACTTATCAATCTTGTTGCCCACATAATACATCACTGTAAGTATTAAATATTTGGCAACTGTATTATACTTTATACTATCTAATGCATTATATCTCAACCATCATAAGTTATTAAAGTTTTTTTTGTTAACTTCTCCCTTTTATGAATCTTTGCAATAAGGAATTCAAATAATAAATTTTTATGCCATATTCATCATATGAAAGAAATAATTAATGATTTAATTGGACGATGTGTGATTTACAAGCATCCATATCTAAGAAAGTTAAGAATACATAAATGTTTATTTAGAAATCTTATCATTTTTATAATTTTTCAAATCTAAGCACTTGAACACTTGGATCAATTATAAATACATCTTGTAAGTTGCACAAGCACCAGCCAGACTCTTACATACCTTTTAGCTTTCTGCAAGTCAAATTTTCTCCCAAGTCATTGAAGCAACTGGGCAATGTCTCCTAACATAACATTAGGTGCAACTTCAAAAAAAAATTTCTTAAGAATATGTAAATAATGTGTTATTTTTTTATTGTGATCAGCACTATAAATAAGATATAAGAAACACATCAAACTGTATGTGTTAGTACCAAAGAAGCTTCACCATGTGTAACTAGCTAAGCTTCTTTATAAAAATAAAATTATGGTTATCATTTTTAAGGAATGCACAATCTATAACAAAATATAACCCAAGCTTCTAGGCATTGCATTCCAGGAATGCTTTATTTGTCTGAATTTTTGAAGCTTTTATCTCCACCCAAGTATTCATTTAATATCCACTCATGCTTATCCAAACAAAATTCTCCTCATTTGAGTAATCTTTAAACCCTATTAAATGATCATAATAGATTCAACAATGCCAAAATATTATATCTTTGCCTCTAATATTGAATGGAGTAACTTTATTTTCATTATTAACTATCATCTTCTATAATAGCTAATGAATAGAGCACATGAGAATTGCAATTGCAGATATTTGAGGAGCTGACTAAAGTGAGAAATCTTAGCATTGCCAATGAGGTTGTTAGCTTTAAATTGCTTAAAAATTCTCTCATCATACTCCAACTATACATTTAACCTAAATAATGTAACACTTTTAATTATGGACCATACAATTATATATACAATAAACAATTTAAATAAGTCATTTTAAAAGAGATTATGAGAGCAAAACAAAATGAATTATGATCAAACTATCATCAAAGAGAATCAAATTATGATTGAAAATATTTGAATCATCTCAAAATATATTAGAATATGATCAAATCATTTTAGAATTATCATTGAACAATGTTAGAATATTCTTCAAAACATATTTGAATATTATTTTAAAATTCATATAAGATTTGATCATGTTTCAAAGATAATTCGAAGATGGTTCGAAGTATATAGTGATTGGAAGTTATAATTCCATCATATTTTGAACATATTAGAAGATAATCCAATCATATTTCACAGCTGATTCCAAGTGGCTTGATGATAAATCTAAGAGGCCTGGTGTAGGTACTATGATGATTAAATAACATTCTTAAATTAGAGAATAACTAATAAGAAATGATGTCATAATTTGATTTAACCCTCATTTATTTTTTATGATAATTAGAAATAGAAATTATATTATGAAGAGAGGGTTAAAACCTAAACAACATAGAAAGTGGTGTCACCACTTTTTGAGAGTTTTAACCCTTTGGAATTGGCTGGATTAAATAGGAAAAAAATTCATAGTATATTTTCCCTTGCACCCTAATTCATCTTCCAACCGATCAAAGACGCCGCCCACACCGGCGGAGATGGCGCAGTCACTGGAGCTTCTGCTAATCCAGTTCCTAATGCCGGACAATGACGCTAGGCGGCAAGCGGAGGAGCAGATCAAGCGGCTGGCGAAGGACCCGCAGGTGATCCCGGCTCTGGTACACCACCTACGCACAGCCAAGACGCCTAACGTTCGCCAGCTCTCTGCCGTCCTCCTACGCAAGAAGATAACCGGACACTGGGGAAAGCTTCCCCCTAGCGTAAAGCAATCTGTGAAAGCCGCTCTCATCGAAAGCATCACACTTGAGCACAGGTTCTTCCATCCCTTGATTACTTTATTGTGAACGATCAAAATTGATTTGATTTATTTGTATTAATTTGCTGTAGTCTTGGAGACTTTGGCTTTATCCTTACTTGTTGTGAGCCAAATGGTTATGATTTTAACATTGATTCTCTTCTAGAATACAGTGAAATTTTCAGGGAGAATCTCTCGGTGTTTTATGTTCATCTTGGAATGATTTTAAATAAAATCTCTTATACCCCTCTCCCGAGAGAAACTTCTTTCCTTAGGTAGCCATCATCAGCTTTATCTTACCTTGCATGCGAAAATGTTGGAAATTTTATATGTTTAAGGTAGCATTGGAAAGTTATTTGACGATATCCATCATGGAATTCAAAATTTCATAATTCCCGGGTCAATCAAGTAAAAATGATTTTCCTAAGAGCTTGTTCCTCTTAGTGGCTATAACACCAAGCCTTGTGCAGAGATAAATTTTGAAAACTAAACCTTCAAGGGTGTTTGGTAGCACCTTTGAATATGATTTATCACCAGATTTATGAAATCTAGTCTAATGCAAAAATGCAAGAGTGTGGTGGATTTACGAACTTTCAGATTTAAATACTAAAGTTTTGCCTTCGATTTGGCTCAAATCGGGATTTACTTAATCCACAGAAAGGGTGAATTTATGGTGCGTTTGAGGCAGTTTATGCGTTTCAGGATAAGCTGCGTATCCTGAAACGTTTTATCCTGAAACACGGCCCAAGGGCGGGCCGCAGGGTTCGACCCGTGGTCTGCGTTTAGTGTAAAAACCCAAACGCGGTTTCAGATAAATTGACGAAACGCGCGAACCAAACGGTTCGGCCCTGCACTTATAAGCTGCCCAAAACGGGCTCTTAATGGATATACTATTTTCGGATTTACTAAATCATACTAAGACTGAATCCTACTTGCAACCAAACACCCCCTTCGAGTCAATGTTATTATTGTTCATTGCCTTTTAAATGAAAGCTGAGATAGACTTCAGTGCTCCCACCATTGCTCTCAGATTGCCAACCTTCTAGGCGACCGTATTGTTTAAAAATTGTAGCCTTGAAGGGGTTGCTAGGGATCACTTTTATTTTTTATTTTTTTATTTTGTTCTGTTTATGTTTTGATTTGAAAGATAGCATGTTTGACATATTTGATTAAGTTATAATTTTTCTTAAAACACTTGAAACATGTAAAAGTTGTTTTGAGTGGTTTCAAAAACATGTTTATCTTTTTTTTAAATTAAAAATAAAAATCTATTTAAAGCACATTAAACAAATATGTTTTTAAAAACAAAGGAAAAAACAAAAATAAAACCACAAACTAAATTGATTCCAAACAAATCCTTAGCTTTTAATAATCTTAATTAATCAATATTAATCCATTAGTTATGGAGGAAAGGCTTAAACCTTAAGAAGAGGCCTGATCACCATACTTAAATTGCAAGATATATGTGTGGTGGAGTTGTGTTTCTTAATATGCTCATCAAGAGCAAGGTCATCCTTAAAGTTCTTGTTTGTATCGACATCCTTATAGTAATTTGCATGCTTAACCTAGCCTCCCTGTTATTGACAACGTCAAACTTATCACCCTTCAAGTCAAAGCCTTTATTTTTTTCATTGTCATGAATTGAAATGAAGGAAGAAATTTATCATCCATCTTGTGTTCTTGAAAGTCTGAAATTGTGAGTCTGAGACTCTATAAGTGAAGGGGAGCTGCCATTTTCCCTTAATCCTTGAGGGGTGTCTTAAGATTTCACTGTGAATGATAAATTTGATTATTGAGGTAGAAGTTCAATTATTTGTCTTTTAATTGAAGGATTTGATATGTTTTAGGATTTGCTTGACCCTTTGATGCTTGTAAGAAGAAATATTGTGAAGGTGGCATGCATGAACATTGTATGAAAAGGTAATAAATTTGTATGAATGCAAGCAATAAATTTATAGGAAGTGCTGTGTGAGATAAAGTTAGCTGAAGCTTAGTTGATCTCATGTGAAGGTGCAACAAACGAGGTTGACCTAGGAGTGGGTGATGTTGTTGCATGAATTAGTGCTTGCAATGTGATTGTTTGAGTTGTGGGGTTGAAATTGCATGAAGTCGTGGCACATATTATGCGATTAACTAAGAAGTATATGCTTAAGCTCAATGTAAAGGTACAGGTGAGGTGTCAGTTTGGGCAACAAAGGTTCATGTAGTGTAGATGATTCGATTGGTGAACAATGAATTTCAGAACTAGACATGAAGGTGCATGACGTAGTGCAACTGAAACAATTGTTAGAGCATATACTGAAGTTGTATATTAAGATGCATACATATGGCTAGCTTGGGAGTAGAGCTGTATTAGTTAATGAAGAAGATGAAGTTGCATGTAGAGGTGCAGTGGGCAAATAAGCAACATGTGTAATGCCCTTTGGAAGTTGATAATTGAGTTGGTCAGAGCATATAATATCGTTACTATAAACTTGACATGAGATAAATTGATATCAGGTCATCACTGTAGTGTTCCCTTTTGGTCATAACTAATGCTTATATAATGCTTCTAATGAGTTGGCATTCATGGGTTTGTGTTGTTGATGGTACTTTTTTATTTAAAAAGAAGGAAGTTTTTCTACTTGTCCTCGAAGGGTCAATCACCGACATAACTTGGAGGTTGCATTTGCATTTAGCAGGCAATGTTAATGTAGCATGCTCTTCTTACCACCACTTTTTTTTTTTTTTTACTTCACATATATTTTTTGTAGCCATCATTTTACTTTGTAATTTACAGGACAGCTTCATAGAAACATTTTAGAAAATCCATTATTTTTTAAGTTCAATTTATTTCCAAAAAAATAGCATGTACAATGCAGAAAGGCTGTCATTTGCAACGCAACCTTACATTAATGCTTCAAAAGATTTTGTTTTTGCCAGAGGTCTTGTGAAATGTATTTTTGGGAGCTCTTTGTACCGTTAAAAAATAGGCTCAAATTACCTGAAGTTTCATATTATACTTAAAAATTTTTCTAGTGCTTGCTGCTTCAATTACAAAAGTTTTCGTGGAATCAAATGTAGTTGTCCTTCATATGCTTCTAATTTATCATCAAAATTTTAGGAAATATTTTTTTGAAGTCATGTTTGATTTAAGTGGTCCTTTCGAATGATGCTCTTAAAAAATAATAGCAAGTAAAATCTCCAAGTTTATTACTGAATTTGCTATTCTCGCATTTCTTTGGCATGCATGTTGAAATTTAGCCCTACAAAGTACCTCTTGGATGTTTTGCTTGCCAATGGTAGGAATATGTATGTTGAAGAGCCTTTGATGGTGTTGCCAACTTTATCTTTGTTGATGTAGATGAAGATGGTCAACGATGATTCTATTAAATTTGGATAATCATTGCATGAGTTCAAAAGAGATTTTCCTTTACATTGGGATGCACATTAACGGATAACATACATCTTGTTGAGTTTCCAAATGTAACAAAAGGCTATTAATTGATTATAATCGTGTTTAGGCAATCGAAATGAATGCTATTTCAAAGTTGCAAATTGGATCCGCTTTGTAATAACTGAAATTTTTATAATAATAATAATAGTAATAGTCAAATAGACATATAGGATAAGCTTATCTTCGTTTCGACATAAGAGTCATATATACTAGTTTGAATCAAAGAATAGAGAGGGAGGGGGGG
>JXCR01125597.1:211259-224104 GCA_002079205.1 Phalaenopsis hybrid cultivar
GAGAGAGAGAGAGAGAGAGAGAGAGCAAAGGGATCGGGAGTGGGAGATTTTGACAAGAAAACTTTGTGCGTGTCCTAGCAGGGTAGAGAAGGGAGAGGGAAGAAGAAAAAAGAGGAGGGAGGGAAGAAGTTAGCACTTATGTGTGTGGGAGGCTTCGAATTTTGTGTAGCCGAAGGAGGAAATCCTAGTCGATGGAAGTGGGTCAAACCTTAGTTGAAGGAAGAGAAGAGAAGGGGAGGGTACGGCTTCGTGCGTGAAGTTGGAGAACCGACCCTAACGAAACCCTTTTGAGCAGCTCTGGTGTAAGGGTCGAGCCGGGATCGAAGGAAGGAGGGGAAGACTTGTGCTTGTCGGGTTAGGGCAGCCAACCAAGGCTTATTAAGATGAGATTTTGATTTTTTTTTATTCAAGCATTATTAGTTTGATATCAAGTTTCATGGATTGAATTAATGTTATAGTTATTAAATTTAATGTTTATTAATTTGTTTCAAACATCTTAAATTAACTAAGATGACTTTTTGAGTCAGAAATTATTAATTTCACTCAATGAAGAAAAGCGTGCAAGGAGAGAGATTGATCTGAGAAACTGATAAGATAATTGTTAATGTTATTATTGTTATTATAATAAATTATATAATTAGCTAAATAATGTTATT
This sequence comes from Phalaenopsis hybrid cultivar, assembly GCA_002079205.1. Classification (NCBI taxonomy): domain Eukaryota; kingdom Viridiplantae; phylum Streptophyta; class Magnoliopsida; order Asparagales; family Orchidaceae; genus Phalaenopsis; species Phalaenopsis hybrid cultivar. The sequence goes on from JXCR01125597.1 coordinate 211,916, forward strand.
AAATTTATTCAATTAGGAACTGTGGAAGAAGTCTATTCGTTTAGATTGGCAAAAGATTGACGATATAGAGAAGTGGAGACAAGAGTTATGTTTTTATTATCTATGTTGATTTAGTTATATGTCATTAAAAATATATTGAATTTTCCTTGACTTAAAATTTGTGATTGGAATTGAAAGAGAATTTAAAATCTCTTACACTCGTAGTTTTAATTGATATATATGAGAGTAACAAGAAGTGAAGTGGGGGAATTAACTTTTACAGAGGTCATTTAAAGGTTAAGGTGAGTAATTCCTTTTTATATGTATTAAATTGATATTTTAGTAAATAGAGACATGCATTATTGCTTCAGATATTTGCTTTTATAATTATATGCATGCTGTAAGTTAAAAGAATTACTCAAATGATAAAAAGGGAAAAATGATTATTCAATGATTTTAAAAAGGAGGTAATTAAAACAAATGACATGTAAAAGCTTAAATGATATAAGATTACCCTCAGATGGTACTGACAGGAAATGCGATGTATTCATGCACAGAAAAGAAAATGAAAATGGTAAAGGTATACCTTCGGGTGCAAAATTTTGAGGGTACCTATGGGTAAAATTTTGATAATACCTACAGATATGACGGTAATCCCGATATGACTTCTTAGAGTAGTTAAAAATGGTAAATATCTATATTGAAACAAAAAAAGTAAAATAATAAATGAAAGCTTATGATTTGACTTATCAATAAATTGTATTTTCTTGAGAAATTCAAGCGTAGCTTTTAAATATTAATTTAATGCATAAAAAAGATAATAATTGCCAATAAGTGGTGTAACTTATTCTTGAAATTTAATGGTTGCTTTCAGGAAAACATTAGATTGATATGACTGATAGGCGAGAGATGATTTATATGAGAACTACTGCTGATAGGTATTATGTTATGTGCTGTGATTGTAGTTATTGTACTGTTTATTATTGAGCAGTAATACTATTGTGTAATGATTTGAGATGTTTACTTGTAGACAATGTTGTTAATTTTGGATGTTTTCATTTCTGTATAATGTATTTTATGGTTTCATAGCGACTTTCTTATAAATTAGAAGTTATGAAAATCTGTGGAAAGTAAAAAGAAATGATAGTATTTTTTGACTGCAATTCCTAATTTAGTTAATGCTAAGCTATCAGGCTGGGTGGTGACAGCCCTAAAATTTGCTCTTTGATGGGTCATCTTTAGCTTCTTGAGGGTGATTGAGAGTCTCCTTTTTAGTTTATTCGATTTATCAAACAAAATCCTCAAGAAAGGGGTTAAGGTTTCTTTTTGAAAATATTTGCTCCTCCGTTGGTGGGAGGAAACACATCTTTGTTTTAATTTTTCAAACTCTCAAACCCTATCATCAAGAGAGGGATTTTAGGTTGCTTTAGGAAGGGGCACTTCTTTGGGAAAATGAGAAACTTTTTCTTCTTAACTTATCATTTATTGAATTGCATATTGATTTCTAGTGTAACAAGATGTAGATTGAGATCCTTCTTGAGTAATGCTTTGGACGTGTCCAGTGGTTCACCATTTGGAGCAAAAAGAAAAACTAGATGTCTGTGTTTGAGATGAAGCATTATGATATCTTTTCATGCGATGATTATTGGTTATTGTGATTGTTGAAGATGGGAGAAGGCTTTTCATAGACTGCACCAAATTGTTACTTTTCATATGAGATTTTTGTAAATCATGGGAATATGAGAACATTAAGCTGTAGCTCAAGAAATCTAAACAAACAAAATATTGGGAAGAGAAGGGTTGTTAAGTGGAGCACCATTGAAGGGAAAAGATATATCGATGCCTGATGCTAGGCTCCTCAAGCGGCCGACTGAATCATCCAGGATAGATTCCAGTCTAGTAGAGGCTGGATCGACCGGCCTGCTTAGGACCTTAGGACAAGAATTACCTCCCCCTTTCTTCTTTTCTGCCTAATTTAATCCCTCCCTTAGAGAGGATTCCCTTCCTATTCTATTGCTTGCATTCTCCATCCCCTTTCCTATCTCCTCTTTCCAATTTCAATTTCTTCCTATTCTATTGATTGCCTTTTCTAATCCCTTTCCTATTTCTATTTCTTTACAATTCCAATTCCTTCCTATTCTATTTTTTGCATTTTCTATCCCCTTTCCTATTTCTACTTCTCTCCAATTCCAATTCCTTCATATTCTAACTATTGGTAACTACTATATATGTGATTTTTGAGTGCTTAGGAGTTAGTTTTTGATTTGTCTCTAATTTCAGTTTACTGCCTTTGAGATATTTCTTCCTTCCGAGGGTTGTACCCGACGGTGAGAGGTGCTCTGGCTATAACTCATCTGAGGTGGTGTTCTTTTCCAAAGGTTCGAGAGGTTCTTCGAATGTAACTCGATTCCATGGGGATAGTTATCTTTCATTTATTTCGGTTAAATTTTGCTGCCATCTTTCTGTTCTGTTGCTGTCCAACCATCTAGGGGCCTTCCAGCAGCCGGTCCTTCCATTTCTTGCTGCTGACTAGCTATCCAGCCACCTTCCAGCAGCCAAACCTTCTGTTTCTGTTTTTGTCCAGCCATCCCGCTTTCTTCCGGCACCTGGTCCTTTTGTTTCCCGCTGTTGTCTAACCATCCCATTTACTGCCACTGTCCAGCCATCCCACATTCTTTCAATAGCTGGTCCTTTCATTTTCTGCTGCTGTTCAGCAGCCGCACTAACCTTCCAGGCCCTTCCTGCAGCTCCACCGCCATCTGTTGCTAGCTACCGGCCATTCCTACAGCAGCTTTCTTTCTGCCTTCCCTATTTGCCACCCTCCTCTAGAGGGGGGCCATTTCTGTCTTTTATATTGTCTTTCTTATTTTGCAGTCGACAATGTTGCTCACTATTTTTATCTTCTTGTATTGTTTCTGTTGAGAAGTCATATTGTTCTTTCTTTGAAGTTCAACAATAATATTTGTCTTTTAGTCGTGGTTTGGGTTTGGGTTAACTTCGGTATCAATGCCTTGACTCAATAGCAAAGATCCATTATTTCCGTAAATTTATGCTAGGATGGGCTACCACAAGTGCACTAACCTTAATACAAGTTTATCTGCATCTTTAAGGGCGATGCTGATTATACCTAAGTCAGTGATCATATGTATTAACTATAATCACACTAGAAACAAATAGGGCTCCTTGGATGGTGTGGATGGTGTGGGTGGCAGCGGAATAGACTATAATTCATTTCTTGCTACAATCTTGAACACATCTTTTCTTTAAATGTCTATGGTGAAACTGAAAGGTATGTTGGTTGTTCATTACTGTGATGAGGGAGATGTCCATTGACAAAGAGCATGATGAACATGCAACCATCGACAATAGGTGTTTATGGGAGACATTTGATTTTGCTATTGTGGTCAAGACATGTCTTTATGGGAGTGTAAGCTTTTTTGTTGATAAGGAGCAGGATGAGCACTATGATTGTTGTTGACAATAGTCCATGAATGACGTCTCTGATGTTGCATAGCAACGAAAAAGATAGGTGTTTTAAGAAGTGGGCTCCCTCTGTTGGGAGCATGATAATATATACTCATTTTTGGCAGGCATTCGTGAGTGACAATTTATATTTATTTTTTCTTGGTAAGATTCATTTGATTGGAATATAAAGAGTGTCATTTGCCAGGAGTGTGATGAGTTATTTGATTAGTAGTGTCAGAGTTTGTGGCGGTGTGCCCTACATTGGTATTGTGATGAGCAAGCCATTGTTTGGAGCGAAACATATTTCATCAACATTAAGGATATTTTTCTAGATCCTTAAATTATAGGGGAACCTTGTCTAGTAACTTAAAAAGGAAGTCTCTATTTGTAATTTTTTGGAGGGCTATTTTAGTCCTTATGTGGATATTCTTCCAAGATATTGTACTTTGACTATACAGCAACCTTTTTGGGGTTGACCGACCCAAAATAAAGCCATTGGTGGCATGTACCTCCAACAATTTCTTGTTTGGAATTCACACTAACCACGTGATCAGTGGCAACAGCAGAAGTATATTGGTGGGATGGATTATTAGGAATAAGTGCATGAAGGTTCACTGTAAATCTAACAATTCTGACAAAATTAAGCGGTGATGTTTCATGGATCTCCTCTCTTCAATAGGGGCATTTGGAGACAAATGTCTCTCAAAACATTTCAGCATCGGTGATGCTGCTGTTTGGAGTGGTCTGAACCTTTATGAATTAGTTGCACATTATTGAGCAGGTCAGTTTTGTTTTGCTTAGTCAGACTTTGTTTACGCTGGTTCAAGGTTTGACTCAAGCAGTCTTGGAGTCCACAGACTAGGAATGCTGTGTTGGATCTTTTATTATTATTATTATTATTATTATTTTTTGAGAACCTTATGTTATTTTGAACTTGTTTGGCTGCTAGTTTTGCTGAACCAAGTTACATGGGCATCAATTTTGGATCTTTTTGATGTTTCCTGATGTGTGCTTCATGTTAAAAATTGTGCTTGAACTGATAAGGATTTCTACAATCCCAGTAAAAATTAATGACAATAAGTGTAGACCTTCTATTTGAGGACTTTTTGGATTCTTTAAATTGGCATCTGCCTTAACTGTTGTTGATTGTTAGTTAAAAAGATTGACTTTGTAGAATAATATGATTTATTTGCAGTTCACTGGTGAGACGAGCTAGTGCAAATGTTGTTAGCATCATCGCCAAGTATGCTGTCCCTGCTGGCGAGTGGCCTGATTTGTTGCCTTTTCTGTTCCAATGCAGTCAGAGTTCCCAAGAAGACCATAGAGAAGTGAGTACTTGTAACTTGAAGGATTATTTTTGTGGGAAGTTTAAAGGATATCGGAAACTGTCATACTTTTTAACCATAATTTTATTGTTATACTTGAATCCATGATTGGATTCAAAATTGTGGTGATAAAATTCTTGGTTATTTCACATTTTTCTTTTGATTTTAGCGAACGTGACTACCCTTAACTCCTTATGAAAAAGGTTTGCCTGCTATATTAAATGTCCCAGAATACAGGCTCGAATTTTGAATGCCTACAAATCGCCGCAGAGACTATCTTGCAATGCTGAAAATGTATTAGTTGTATAAATATGATTGTTATATTTTTTATTTCATGATTGATTATCTTTGTGCGAAATTGTATAACTCTTAATTCTACGTTTTTTATATGCATTTTTTTCAACTAAATTTTTTTGGCTTACTGCTGAATGTTGGTTGTAGGACTAAACTTTTAGAAAAGTGCTACTTATTGTTTTTATTAATACTTGTGAAGAAAAGTAAAGGAGAGATAATGGTGACAAAAATTCTGAAATTTGACTGCTTGGAATATTTATCATTTTATTATAAACAAACTCAGGTTTTACCACCTTGCTGGAAGCTATTTCAAATATACAGTTTCAAGGATGAGGGACAGACATTGTTTTTCTAAAAGAGGTCTGATTAAGCTATGCTAATAGCTTTTTGTAACATGATGTAAATGCTATAACTGAGTTTAGCAAGTTGCTGAAATTTTGAAGGGCACCTCTGTATTAAAAAAAGAAAAGAAAAAGAATCACAGCTAACACAACTTGACCAGAATCTTAGACTAGTGAAGCAGTTGGATCGCTTGTTCATGAATTGATTGGGGCTGCATGTGTGGTAAGGGAAGGCCAGGAGGTGTGGAGATAGTGGGTCTTTTTTGTTGGGCCTTTGGGTTTCGTCATAAGTCATCATTGAATTGGTTGTTGCATTGTGGCAGGTTCCATTTGTCTAACAAAGGGATAGAACTGTAATTGAGGTTAGGATTGGTTTTGTGCATGAAGATAGAGAATGAGGGAGAGATGCTGGTAGTGCTGGTTCATGCTGTGCTTCTCAAGGAATTGGTTGGTTGCTGAAGAACCACCCACTGGTAGTGAGTTTGAATTTGGGTGGCCAAGGCTATGGAACAGTTTTAGTAAAGCCTGTGGGACATAGAATAGCCAAGGGAAGAAGCAGCAACTACAATAGTGGAAACGGTGGGTTGTTGTGGTCTTTGCAAAGCTACTCATTTTGATAATCTTTTAGCCTTGGATGTCCTATGACAAGGCAGCATCAGTTAATAGTTGCTATTAGGTAGATGGCAATTGATTATGGTTTGTGGAAGAAGAGGTTAGGTGATGATTTTTCTTTTTAAAGGTTAGATGTGATTTTGAAAACAAAAGTGGAGGATTATAAGGTTTTTGTTTTGGTTTACATATGTTCGAGTAATCCCAGATATCCATCATGACAACAGAGCTAATTGAATAGTGAAGTTGTTATTGCTATTTTATTCTTTAGAGGTTCAACTATTCCTTCATGGAGTTTTGTTACCTTTTACATGGATAGGACAAAAACTTTCATGATATGCTATAATATCCATATCCTATGATCTAAGTGAATCCTATTATCAGCTCGATTAATTATTTGAAAGGTGAGTTTTGTCAGTTTTGTATTGGACTTTTCAGACCAACTTCTAGTTTGTATTTGCTCTGAAGCTGGGAATTTCAAATTACTTCAAAATTTGAACCTAAAGGCATGATTTTACTCACCAAATTCTTAATAACAAACAAACCTTGGTGCTTCCTTGAAGTAATCCAACTCTTAACTTTTAAGGTTATAATTTTTTGGTAATTCACTTAAGCTACTTTTGCGAACTAGTCATCATTTATCTCCTAACAAGAATGAAAGAATCTCTCTCTCATTTTTTTTTTTGAAGAATGAAGGAATCCTTTTCTTTTAAGAATGAAGGAATCTGTTTTTGTTTACTTCTGTATGATTCTTTTTTCCGTGGTACTTATTATCATATTAGAAAGCGTTTGTGAAATTGACCTCCTGTCTTATGATGACTTTTCTTTACTTTTGCTTAGGTGGCGTTAATTCTATTTAGCTCACTCACAGAAACTATTGGCCCTACATTTCATGCTCATCTGGTAGACTTGCAGCCTATACTACTGAAATGCTTGCAAGATGAAAGAAGTGGTCGTGTAAGAATTGCTGCTCTAAAGTGCGTTCGTATCTTTCCTCCATTTTATTCTTTTCTTTATCCTTTCTTCTAAACTCATATAGATACTCATTCCTATTTCATTTACTTCGCAATTACTAAATTGTTTATCTTACTGTTGCCTTCACTTCTCAGGGCTGTTGGTTCATTGATTGAATTCATCAATGAAGGTGCTGATGTGGTAGGTTAGCTTTGTAAGTTTTTTATTCTTCTGGTCTATGTTAGTTTTATTTTAACTCTTTATGTACTGTTTGACCTGGAAATTTGATTCGTTTTTAAAGTATTTTTGCGATCGACTTGATTTTTGTCAGTGTTCACGCAAAACTATTTAGTGCTTATGATTTTGTTTAGCCCAAATATCAGAAGTCAGCCTTAGGTTTTATCTCTGGTGGATTTGATTGATCATGGTGTATTGGAGAGATGTAAAACATCAGATTGTTTTGTATTTTGCTGATGAGAGTCTTTGAAAATGAACAGTCTACCGTAATCCGTTTTTGAAAATTTGTTGGATAAGGATAAAATGACGAACACTTAGTTGAGCATGCCATATAAGCATATTATCAAATATATTGAGATCAGCACTTTTTTGAGCTTGTAGTTTTTTTAAAAACTCAATTAGATTGCAATAAAAAGCTAGTCATTATTGGCCAACATATTCTACAGACCCATGCTAATCAATGGAAGACATGTTATTTATTTCATATATATTTCTCCCAAGGGGTACAAGAAGACCGAGTAGAGTTTATTTTGTTTCTAGGGATTGAGGTTTCTCACACGAGCAACCTATTATGATTAATTAAATATTGAAAAGGACCTGTGAATACACTCGATTTTGTTCAGTGATCAGCTTTCCTCAAATTCAATTCTTTGCTTCTAAGGAATACAAAGTAGTTCAAAGAAAATGCAAATTATTGCAATTTTCAAATTCAATCATGCAATTCACGCTAATGTTGGCTGAGAACTTGAAATTCTAAGAGAATTGAGATTCCCTAGCACAATGAAAGTTCAGAGGCTGATTGAACTAATCACCAAGAAATGCCATATGTGATGAACATTTTGTGGTTTGAATGTGGTGTTTCATATAATTGATTTTAGAATGCTGCCTTACAATTCTACAACCATAAGAAGGTATACTGAAATAAATGCCTAATGTCAGGACTTATAGAATCACAAGGTCATAAAGCCCAATTATTTTATTTAAGAGAATTACAACTTTACAACATCATGAGAGAGAAGGCTAGTCACATAGGGTCTTACAGTGTTTGAGAGGTATTTATCTTCCTAAATTAATGCAATTTATAGGTTTCGTAGGATTATTTTTTCCACATATTGGGAAGATGCCTACTATAGGTGCTTACAACTTTAACAATGGGAGGTCAAGATACTTGATTTTTTCATCTGGATTGGGAATGCTAACTAATCCTCTTAAGGTCTTTTTGTAAGATAATCTAGTAGTATTTTAAGTAGGGAGGCTTACAATCATTGCCATTGAGGCAAAACTAGCCATTATATTTATATGTGGGTTTAAGATGCAAAGGTCAATACAATTTTCTTTATTTGTTCTTTATATTTGTGAACCTTAACTATATGCTGACTTACAAAGTTTGTGTTTGCTGTGTACCGACCAGTCTCTACGGATAGGTCAGATTCTATATCCAGTATGACTAGGTCAATGCTTATATGGTATATCCAGCTTGTAGATTTCGACAGATTTTTCGATTTTACTGGAACATAGACTGATAACTTCATTTAATTTTTGAAGGTCAACCATGTGATCACGCTGTTTTTTTAAAAGCTTTTTGATTGATTTTAGCCTTTCAGGTTTTTGATAAAAATGTCTACCTAAAAATTTTTTATTGATTTTGAACAAAATTCCATGGCATTTATTTTTCCTGTTTTAGAGTTGCACTCATAAGAAACTTAGACTGAAGTTATTGCTTTTTTTTTGGTGTGGGCGGACATGAAATACATGATCATAGTAATTGTTTCAAGAAAAGTGATAAAATCATATATTAGATATTTTAGAATTTAAGGTCTTTCATATTGAATTTGATAGCTCTTCTTAGATTAACTATGTGTGGTGTTTGCTTTTTCTTATTAGAGAATACAATGGTGGAAAAATGGAAAATTTCACGATACTGAAAAAATCTGGTTTAAAGTATTTAGTATTTAGCAATATGAATGCACAAATCATTAAGCTGAATGTATTCTAAATGTGAGTTTTAGCGAGTTTTTGACCAAATTAACAAGGATAACTTGCAACGTTTGGATATTATGAGAAAAAAACACCTTTCAATGACATAACACCAGAAAAAATATTTAGGATGGTTTGACACTGAGAACAATGTTATAGTTTGGAGCTCAGCGGGGTTTCTTAGCAAAGTGGTGATGGTAGTGGGTGGCCTTTTGATGAGATTAAGCGCTGGGAAAGACTATTATTCCTTAGTCTTTACATCTAAGGATTGGTTATGAAGTTTTTTGTGGAATGATGAGCGGTTTGGCAAGATATAGTCGCAGGAATGCAAAGATCAGTTCAGTTTTGGTTAAGTTAAATGAAATGATTTGTAATATGTCCTAGCTAAAAACTTAATATAGAAAGACTTGGTTTGAGCAACCAAATAAAAAATTTACAACTTAACCACTGATCCAATATTCATTAAAATGCTACCATTAGTTTCCTAATATTATTAACTTTTGATCTAGAATTCCTCATCAATTTTCTCCTAGAAAAACTTTACCCTTTTAAAGCTCAGCGATTTCTTCTAATATGTCCAAATCCTGAATAATATATTTCCTTGTACACTACCCATATAACTTTTCTACCTCTGCTCCAAGGGAAAACCAATCAAATTAGTACCTACAACATCAAGATTCTCTAGATTCCAGGATATTGCACTTTAGGAGAATTTCGCAATGCAGAGAAGCAAGCAAATATATTTCTCAAGGTCGAGCGATGCATTTGAATTAAAACAATTGGTCAAGATATTTGTGAATTCCTATGGATAAGAAGTATATTGAAAAATTTAAAATCAAATGGAAATGGTCTATGAGAAACTATATTGTGATAATAAATTTATCATATACATTTTTCACGATTCAGTGTATGCGGAGGTGGATATGTATTACATAAAAGATAAATTATAAAGTGGGTTAATTTAAACTATATATTTCAATAAGAAGTTATCTAAGTTTCATATAATCAAAGGACTTCGGAAATTTTCATTTTAAAATATCTTAAGCAAATCCGGAATGATAGATTTCTATCATCCACTTTGAGAGAGTGATTAAAGTATTATGATTATTAAATAATAAATGAAAGGAGCTACAGATTCATGTGATAAATAAAGGAAAACCCACCCTTGCCATAGATTTTTTTGCTTAATATGAAAAGGTAAGTACCGCGAATTGATGGGCTAAGCTTGAAAAGAGTAGTGCCATCAAATATTCCCTCCCACTAGCTAAGATAAAAAAGTTTTGAATAGTTATAATCTTTCAACTTTTGTAATTAGCATCTTTCAAATATTTTGTAAATAATTTTTTTATAAATATCTATTAGAGAAATGAACAAAGCAAGCTTTTTAGTCATTTCTTTTATATAGGGATTGTTCAAATATTTTTGGGGCAGTATTATTGGTTGATGATGAAATATAAAATTTAAAGATTTTTATTGTATGATATGAAATATTTTTAATGCAACCAATTGGATTTTATATTTGGAATCATCAATCATTGAAGATGGCTCCACATCCAATCATTTTGATATATATATATATATATATACATTTCTCATACATCTACATTAATTTTATTATTGAAGCTATTTTTGATATTTTGCTCATTGTTAATGATCAGTATCAAGGATAATATAAAGAGGAAAGATTTATAGGCGGCGCTTCAAGGTTTTTTCTACATCAAATCTCAATTTCATATCNTTTGATATTTTTCTCACTGTTAATGATCAGTATCAAAGATAATATAAAGAGGAAATATTTATAGGCGGCGCTTCGAGGTTTTTTCTACATCAAATCTCAATTTCATATCTTTTCACCTCTCACCTCACCCTTCTGTTTCATCTCCAGGGCTCTCAATTGTTGACGAGAGTTAAGTCTTTATAAGAACAATTTATTTTTATAAGTTTTGGTTAGTATGCATTTTAATTATTTGTAGCTTATATAAATGTTATTTTTTTTGGGCATATGTCTAGATTGTGCCATGCCTTTTTCCCTCTAATATAGACATAGGATTTTTATTTTTGGGTGTCAAATAATACAAAATGTAAAAAACCAACCGAATTTTGTTGAAATTAATTGAAGTTGAAGGATTTTTTTAATAATATGATTATTTGGTATTATTTTTTTGAGAATCGGCATCAATGGTTTATTTATAAAGTTAGACCAGATAATGCACAGTCATATGGACATGCATGAGGATTAATTTCTTATTTTTTGTTTATGGTTGAAAATGAAATAGTGTTTAATTTAATTCACTATAATTTTTATTTCCTTTATTTGCTTGAAATGTCAGTTGTTTGTGACTTGGAGTCCATAGTTTTTTTTTTTTTGGCTGAATTGATTTATATTATTTTTCAATCCTGGTTGTCATTGAAGACGGTCAATAACTGTTTTAGATTAATAACTTAATGTCGTCCATAGTTCTTTTTGTTTTTTCTTTTTTTGGCTGAAGTGATTTATATCATTGAAGATGGTCAATAATTTTTGTGTGGTTGATGTCTTGTTTTCTGATCACATGTTGGATCTGTATTACAAGACTCAAACTTAAAACGTCCTTCACCTCTTCCCCTAAAATAAGCTAGACTTATGGGTACTTGTTGTGACTTCCAAATATCCACTAATCTAACATNATTTTTCTTTTTTTTTTTGGCTGAAGTGATTTATATTATTTTTTTCCTGGGTTTCATTGAAGATGGTCAATAATTTTTGTGTGTTTGATGTCTTGTTTTCTGATCACATGTTGGATCTGTATTACAAGACTCAAACTTAAGACGTCCTCCACCTCTTCCGCTAAAATAAGCTAAACTTATGGGTACTTGTTGTGACCTCCAAATATCCACTAACCTAACATCTGAAATATTTTGTTTATCATGTTTACCTTAGTATGATTTGGAGTAATTTTATTTGAATCATTCAAATAGTCTGTTTGTTTGGACAATGCTAATATTGGAAAAATCCAGACACCCACTAG
>JXCR01125597.1:224299-242844 GCA_002079205.1 Phalaenopsis hybrid cultivar
AAAACTTAATATAGAAAGACTTGGTTTGAGCAACCAAATAAAAAATTTACAACTTAACCACTGATCCAATATTCATTAAAATGCTACCATTAGTTTCCTAATATTATTAACTTTTGATCTAGAATTCCTCATCAATTTTCTCCTAGAAAAACTTTACCCTTTTAAAGCTCAGTGATTTCTTCTAATATATCCAAATCCTGAATAATATTTTTCCTTTTACACTACCCATATAACTTTTCTACCTCTGCTCCAAGGGAAAACCAATCAAATTAGTACCTACAACATCAAGATTCTCTAGATTCCAGGATATTGCACTTTAGGAGAATTTGGCAATGCAGAGAAGCAAGCAAATATGTCTCACGAGCGATGCATTTGAATTAAAACAATTGGTCAAGATATTTGTGAATTCCTATGGATAAGAAGTATATTGAAAAATTAAAAAATAAAATGGAAATGATCTATATGAGACTTATTGTGATAATAAATTTATCATATACATTTTTCACGATTCAGTGTATGCGGAGTTGGATATGTATTACATAAAAGATAAATTAGAAAGTGGGTTAGTTTAAACTATATATTTCAATAAGTTAACTAAGTTTCATATAATCAAAGGACTTCGGAAATTTTCATTTTAAAATATCTTAAGCAAACCCGGAATGATAGATTTCTATCATCCACTTTGAGAGAGTGATTAAAGTATTATGATTATTAAATAATAAATGAAAGGAGCTACAGATTCATGTGATAAATAAAGGAAAACCCTTGCTATAGATTTTTTTGCTTAATATGAAAAGATAAGTACCGCAAATTGGGCTAAGCTTGAAAAGAGTAGTGCCATCAAATATTCCCTCCCACTAGCTAAGATAAAAAGTTTTGAATAGTTATAATCTTTCAATTTTNACATGAAAATTTTATTTCAGTATCTTCCCCATGTTGTTCCTCTGGCATTTTCTTCATGCAATCTTGATGATGGCTCTGCTGTGGACATTGATGATTCTGACAGCATTGATAATGGATTTGGGGGTGTATCTTCTGATGATGATACTTATGATGAGCCAAGAGTTCGTAATATTAGTGTGAGAACTGGGGTACTAGACGAGAAAGCTGCGGCAACCCAGGCAATTGGGATGTTTGCCCTTTATACAAAGACATCTTATGCACCGTATCCATTAATTTTTGCTTGATATATTTTGCTACCACGTGTTTATACTGTTTGTTTAATGATTTTACATTTTACTACTACATGTGTTTATACTGTTTCTTTAATAATAACAAGCTATGTGGAGGATTCAATGAAGATTTTAGGAAGGCATTCAACTTATTTTCATGAAGATGTGCGGCTTCAGGCTATTATTTCCTTGAAACGTGAGTAATACTGGCCACATGATTATCTTATTTGTAATAATGAAGTTATTTGATTAGGAATTCGTTTTCCATCTTTCCAACATATAATTAGTAGCAGTTTGAGACATGACATTTGGAAAATTCTAAGTTATGGTTTTGATACCGGAGCTAAATCAAACACAATAGGAAAACAAATATTATTACTAAAGAAGTCAATAGGCGGTTACAACCAACACACGAAAATAGGAAATCACAATACATGACAAATGATACATGAGTAGGGTGGATCTCAGGTGGTGGTGGTGGCCATTAGGGGGCTTGGAGATGTGGCAACAGGGTAGGGAAGGGGGTGGACTGCAAGGAACAACGACACGACTGTGGTGGTTTACCGTCCTGGGTGGCAACAAATAGGAATAAGGTGGAAACAGTTGGGAAACAACAAGACAATGGAGGGAGCAATAGATAGGTAGTGTAGGGTGGATCTTAGGCGGTGGTGGTGGCCGTTAGGGAGCTTGGAGAGGTGGCGACAAGGTAGGGAAGGGGGTGGACTGCAAGGAACAACGACAAGATGGTGGCGGTTTACTGTTCTGGGTGGCAGAAAAAAGGAATAAGGTGGAAACAATAAGACAACAAAGGGAAGAATGTAGGTAGTGTAGGAGGGGGGTAAGGATTGCGGGAAAGTTGTGGGTTGCCTAAATTGACAAGGATGGGGCTGGACTGCAGGTTGGTAGCGGAGATGGGTGGTTGGAATGGTTGCGGCGGAGAGGAAGGCAAGTTCTGGAAGGAGGCAACAAAGGGGAACTTTAGAAAAAAAAACTATAGGAGGTTGTCCGACGGCTGCAACAGGGACGAAGGATGGCGGCAGGGAAAAGATGTGGAGTGGTTGGGGCAACGATAAATCAGTACATTGGGAGCGCGATACAGTCGGAGCACCACTTCCTTGAAAGGGCAAACAGAGACTTCAAAGACTATCCTAAACAAACTCACACAAAAACTAAACTTAAAACATCAACAAACAATTATATAATTATATGATAACTAGGAATGACCCAAGAGGACAATGCATCGAAAAACTTTGACTTGTTCGGTCGATGCATGAAAACGGATGTCGTTGCCAGTCACAATAAAATTCCGTGTGCCAAGCGATCCCGCCTCTGCCTTTGGATGCCCTACAGTGCGGGAGGGATGCTCGCGTCAGCCTCCCGGGGTTGGGGAGCTTCAATCTCATTCGTCGAAGCTTCTGTCTCTTCATAGTAAGCAATCATGTTGACCCAGTTGAAGATAACGTCGTTATTCTAAGGCATATCTTGATATAATAAATATCCATCCACTTTTGACACAACATGAGGAGGAGCTGTGTATCGACTTGAATTTTCATAAAGTAACTTCTGAGCCATTAAACCTGTTATTTGACTCTTCCATTTGTACTTGACAAGGCATATCCATCAAATAAATTCATCTTTAGGAAACTCTTGACTAAAATCTCTGACAAGCTAGACAATTCTCAATAACAACCACTAGAGGCATTTTCTTCTTCTCTAAGAGGACCTGGATCTCATTGTAGGATGTTTTTTCCCTCAATGCTCTTAAGGTGAATTCCAACGCCGCGGTTCATCCCTCCTGATTGTTCATCTGTCACTCTGTCAGTAGGTACACTGTTGAACTAAATTTAATATTCAAATAATTTTATGGTATTCCAGAAGTAGCTCATGAGCTTCTCATCTCTGACATGTTGGACCTCCCTCAGTAGGGGCAATTCAGAAGGTATGCTATATATATTTGAAAATTTTGAAATACTTTTATATAAGGTTGCCCTTTGTCTGGTATCGACTCCTCAAATTCATGACCCTTTTGGACGTCCAATATCAGTCCTGTTGATGATCCTCTCAACGCCGGCAAAAAGGTAATTCGAGGCTCCACAACCTCATACTTTGTATGAATGCCTATTATCTTGAAATCACTCCCTTCATGAACAACTACTGTTAATCTTGTTGGGATATCTGATATGATTAATCACCATTGTGGCTACAATTGACCCTTCCAAGTTGTCTCCTCTCAAAGGAGGCAAGCCTCTGTTGCAATTGGAGGATTTCCCTAAAACGTTTTTGAACATCTCTTTGTGGATTTCTCATAAGCCACATCACCCCTCGATCAGGTCTCCGGCCATTACTCCTCGATGGCGTGATTAGGGTTTTGTTTTGGGTATAGGTGGAAGAGGGTGTATAGGGTTGACATATGGCGGGAAAGAAAAATTTTGGAGATGACTTTGACAACTCTGGTATAGGACTACTAAATAATACCTGAGTTAACCTAAACAACAATATCAACACATTTTTATTGAAAAAGCTAATAAACGATTGCAACCAACACACGAAAATAGTAAATAACAGCACGACACATGGCTAGGGTAGATCTTGGGTGGTGTTGCTGGTGTTAGGGGCCTTAGAGAGGTGGTGGCAAGGTAGGAAAGAGGGTGGATTGTAAGGAAGTAGTGACACAACGGTGGCGGTTTGCTATCCTGGGTGGCTCCAAATAAGATTAAAGTGAAAATAGTTGGGAAACAACAAGAGATCGGCAGAAACAACATCTAGGTAGTGCACTGCGGGAAAAAGCCCCATTAGCGTCAGAAATGATCGGCTCTTTTTCCGACACTTGTTCATATTAGCGTCAGAATAGTATCGATTTTTTTTCTGACGTTAAAATAGGCGTCATAATAGTATTGTAATTTTAGTAGTAATAGCTCTAGTGACAGAAGTGTGACTTTGGGTGATCAAATTATTAAAAGGTGTGNATGCTACCACGTGTTTATACTGTTTGTTTAATAATTTTACATTTTACTACTACATGTGTTTATACTGTTTCTTTAATAATAACAAGCTATGTGGAGGATTCAATGAAGATTTTAGGAAGGCATTCAACTTATTTTCATGAAGATGTGCGGCTTCAGGCTATTATTTCCTTGAAACGTGAGTAATACTAGCCACCTGATTATCTTATTTGTAATAATGAAGTTATTTGATTAGGAATTTGTTTTCCATCTTTCCAACATATAATTAGTAGTAGTTTGAGACATGACATTTGGAAAATTCTAAGTTATGGTTTTGATACCGGAGCTAAATCAAACACAATAGGAAAAAAAATATTATTGCTAAAGAAGTCAATAGGCGGTTACAACCAACACACAAAAATAGGAAATCACAATAACATGACAAATGATACATGAGTAGGGTGGATCTCAGGTGGTGGTGGTGGCCATTAGGGGGCTTGGAGAGGTGGCAACAAGGTAGGGAAGGGGGTGGACTGCAAGGTACAACGACACGACTGTGGTGGTTTACCGTCCTGGGTGGCAACAAATTGAAATGAGGTGGAAACAGTTGGGAAACAACAAGACAATGGAGGGACCAATAGATAGGTAGTGGAGGGTGGATCTTAGGTGGTGGTGGTGGCCGTTAGGGAGCTTGGAGAGGTGGCGGCAAGGTAGGGAAGGAGGTGTACCGCAAGGAACAACGACAAGATGGTGGCGGTTTACTATTCTGGGTGGCAGCAAAAAGGAATAAGGTGGAAACAGTTGGGAAACAGTAAGACAACAAAGGGTAGAATGTAGGTAGTGTAGGAGGGGGGTAAGGATTGCGGGAAAAGTTGTGGGTTGCCTAAAATGACAAGGATGAGGGCTGGACTGCAGGTTGGTAGCGGAGATGGGTGGTTGGAATGGTTGCGGCGGAGAGGGAGGCAAGTTCTGGAAGGAGGCAACAAAGGGGAACTTCAGAAAAACAACTATAGGAGATTGTCTGATGGCTGCAACAAGGACAAAGGACGGCGGCAGGGAAAAGATGTGGAGTGGTTGGGGCAAGGATAAATCAGTGCATTGGGAGCGCGATACAGTTGGAGCACCACTTGACTCTTGGATACAATCCTTGAAAGGGCAAATAGAGACTTCAAAGACTATCCTCAACAAACTCACAAAAAAACTAAACTTAAAACATCAACAAACAATTATATAATAATATGGTAACTAGGAATGACCCAAGAGGACAGTGCATTAAAAAACTTGGACTTGTTCGGTCCATGCATGAAAACGGATGTCGTTGCAAGTCACAATAAAATTCCGTGTGCCAAGCGGTCCCGCCTCTGCCTTTGGATGCCCTGCAGTGCGGGAGGGATGCTCGCCTCAGCCTCCCGGGGTTGGGGAGCTTCAATCTCATTCGTCGAAGCTTCTGTCTCTTCATAGCAAGCAATGATGTTGACCCAATTGAAGATAGCATTGTTATTCCAAGGTATATCCTGATATAATAAGTATCCATCCACTTTTGACACAACATGAGGAGGAGCTGTGTATCGATTTGAATTTTCATAAAGTAACTTCCGAGCCATTAAACCTGTAATTTGACTCTTCAATTTGTACTTGACAAGGCATATCCATCAAATAAATTCATCTTTAGGAACAAACTCGGGACTAAAATCTCTGACAAGCTAGACAATTCTCAATAACAACCACTCGAGAGAGGCCTTTTCTTCTTCTCTAAGAGGACCTGGATCTCATTGTAGGATGTCTTTTCCATCAATGCTCTTAAGGTGAATTCCAACTCCACGGTTCATCCCTCTTGATTGGCCATCTGTCACTCTGTCAGTAGGTACACTGTTGAACTAAATTTAATATTCAAATAACTCTGTAGTCTTCCAAAAGTAGCTCATGAGCTTCTCATCTCTGACATGTTGGACCTCCCTCAGTAGGGGCAATTCAGAAGGTATGCTATATATATTTGAAAATTTTGAAATACTTTTATATAAGGTTGCCCTGTGTCTGGTATCGACTCAAATTCATGACCATTTTGGACCTCCAATGTCAGTCCTGTTGATGATCCCTCAACGCCTGCAAAAAGGTAATTTGAGGCTCCACAACCTCATACTTTGTATGAATGTCTATTCCCTTGAACTCACTCCCTTCATGAACAACTACTGTTAATCTTATTGGGGTATCTGATATGATTAATCACCATTGTAGCTACAATTGACCCTTCCAAATTGTCTCCTCTCAAAGGCGGCAAGCCTGTTGCAATTGGAGGATTTCCCTAAAAAGTTTTTGAACATCTCTTTGTGGATTTCTCATAAGCCACATCACCCCTTGATCAGGTCTCCAACCATTACTCCTCGATGGCGTGATTAGGGTTTTGTTTTGGGTATAGGTGGAGGGTGTATAGGGTTGACATTTGGCGGGAAAGAAAAATTTTGGAGATGACTTTGGCAACTCTAGTATATGACTACTAAATAATATCTGAGTTAACCTAAACAACAATATCAACACATTTTTATTGAAAAAGCTAATAGACGACTGCAACCAACACACGAAAATAGGAAATAACAGCACGACACATGGCTAGGGTAGATCTTGGGTGGTGTTGCTAGTTGTTAAGGGCCTTAGAGAGGTGGTGGCAAGGTAGGAAAGAGGGTGTGGATTGTAAGGAAGTAGCGACACGACGGTGGCGGTTTGCTATCCTGGGCGACTTCAAATAAGAATAAAGTGAAAACAGTTGGGAAACAACAACTAGGTAGTGCACTGCGGGAAAAAGCCCCATTAGCGTCAGAATAGTATCGGTTTTTTTCTGACGTTAAAGTAGGTGTCGCTAATTTATTTTGCGTTGACATTAGCGTCGGATTTTAATTTGCATCGGCATTAACATCGAAAATAGCCGTCGCTAAAAAAAACTGTTAAACATGCAAACAAAGCTGACGTAACGATGCAATAACATTAAAAAAGTATGACGCTGATTAGCGTTGAACATGGCCGATGCTAATTAGCGTCGACCATATCAAACGTGTCACTATCGTGTCATTTTAGCGACGACTTGTATTGTTGGCTGATCGGAGCTTTTAGCATCGAAATTTTCTGACGCTAACTTGTAAGAAACATAAAAAAATACAAGAAAACGATTAAATTTTCACATACTTATATATATTAAACTCAATCAACATAATATGATATTTATCTATCATCACAACTCATCAGCTCCCCTATGTCGGGGAACCATCATCAAACACAGAAAAAACCTAGGCTTCATCCTCATCATCATCCTACTTCTCGACCGAACGCATGTGCCGTTTGCTATAGAGATCAAAACACTTCGTTAGACATGCTAGTCTATCTACAACGAGCTGATAGTCTTCACGCACCTGTCGGAGCTTTTCATTCATCATCGTTACACACCTGACGAGCTCCTCATGTTGAGCATGTAATGAGTTAGGGTCATCAATAGCTGCTCGGGAATGCTCGACCTTAAACGCCATCCTCTTTGTTCAGAGGCCGTACACTCTCCCCTTCTTCCCCACCGTTTGCGTCTGCAACTCAAAATTAAACCGCGCAGTGGTAAACTGGCTAACACTGTTGACAGACGGTGAGGTCTGGCTGACCATCTCTCTTTGTCTTTCCCGGAGCTGCTCGTACTCCTCCTGCATAACAAAATTCAAATATTATTTTGCTAAACGTTAATTGACATATTAGTCAAATTAATTTTTTTTTAAACTTACATTGATACGGCGAGAGTTGTCGGATATCTACTGTCATGTGACCGCACACCGATTTGTAAGGACGTGCAATTCCGCGATGGAGGACTTTCTATCAAGCTCCTTGGCCTGTATATATGATCCGATAAATATATGAGTCACATAATTATATAACTTTGTAAGCTTTTAAATTTTGGCATAATCTTACCAACCTCCAATAGTGCTCCGTGTGAGTGTCGCCCCTCTGGCTTCCTCCGTCGTCCGGTTATGCTAATTTGTCTGTCTTCTTCTGGTATTTCGGAGAGGACATTGCTCGGTTTAACTCAACCCAAACTTTCTCCTCAACCCATAAAGGCCTCTGCCCCTTCTTACGCGCCGTCGTGAACATATCCCCGAGCCTATGCCTGACATGACACATTACTGCCAAATTTGCAAGTGATGTTCCGACAACTAGTGAAATGATTTATGCAAATTAGAAAATATGCAAGCTTGATTAGCATATAAAAAAATATAAAAATGAACTTTTTATTACAATTTTAAATATCACATCTCAAATTCCCTAAAATACATATTCTGAGTGGCAATCAGGATCTGTTTCTATGAGAGATATGGTTGATCTTATCTGCTCTGAATGATCTTCGTGATCCACATCATGGGCGACCTAGAGGGGTAGAACCTACAAATGATCAATTAGGTATATTATAAAATTGAATGAAAAATTGAAATTACTAAAAAACAAAGTAACTTAAGAGTCACCACCTGGCTTAATATAGACTTTGTCGGCGGTGTCAACCATCTCAGGTGATGGTATCGAGGGGCTTGGCTCATCGAATGAGGATGATGGGCGGAAATAAGGTGGAGTGGGAGGTGGTGCTGGTGAGGGACTTGATGCTGGAGGAGGGGCAACAGAAGGGGCCACCGGAGTTGCTGTAGGAGTGTCGTACCTGTCAGCGGTAATGACGACCTTCCTTAGCCTCCGATACGTGCTCGTCGAAGTCCCCAGAGGGCAAGGTCTCTCTGGAGGCTGGGAACCTGCCATCTGCAATAGAAAAAAAAAATAGATTTAGTAAGCATGATTAGTATGTAATATAAGACAGAAAAGTAAAAGCAGAAAACTGAAACATGTCGTGTCTACACATAAAATCAGGAAAATTAAGCAAAACAACTAGTGTAAGAAGCGAAAATAAAAGCAAAAAGGTGCATAAACTAATCATCTAAGTATGCATGCCATTTTTCTAATCTGTTTCATTCGATGATTCAGATATTGAAGAACTTAAAAATTTCTTCATTAATCTCATCATCATTTTCATTCATATCTAGAGGGATTTCTTCATGAATCTCTATGGTATCCTCTAGTAACTCCTCATTGATTGAGCTAAGCTGAATACAAAAATTAGACATAATTAACTCTTGGTGAATAAGTTCGATAATATTTTGCATCTTAATTTTTCGTGGCCTATTCTTTAATAAAACAACTCACTCAAGTTTATTCATTGCTCATCCAAGTTATTAAATATAATAAACTTGACTAGCTTGACTTGCCATAATACATTGGTCATACTTTGCATATCTTTTGTTCATCATAACTTCGGTAATATCATACAGGTCGAGTGTCCAAGTTCCTTGATTAGGAACGGGGTTAAAGCACTCACAGTTGAACATGTAGAAATTATGTCAACATAGCCCGAATATTGGAACTGAACTACTTCATTTAGTATGTTGTAATAGATGATATTGTTATCTGTGTGTTTCCTCTAACACAAAAACCACAATTATATGTTTGTTTTCCTCCACACCAGGAGCTCGCGTGAAATTTGTAACCTCTAACTTCAAATTTTGTCATGTCTTCACGCTACGATTAGGCCTCCAAGTAAGATTTAATAAGTCTTAGTTCGTGATTCTGTTGTTTGTTTCATGGACCTAGTGAAAGTTTCATAGCATAAGTAGTTTAACATTGTATATTACAATTACACAACATATCGATGAATTTAAAAGCTCTTCAGTGTACGTGTAATTTGAACCATTTTAGAAATTCTTCTTCGATTTTGCTACTTACATGAGAGTTATCTTCTACGATCAAGCTCTTCATAAATAACTTGTAGCATTATTGTGACTTGTATGTCTGAATTAATTGGTAAAACATTTCGTAAAAATATTTGATTATATTTAGGGTCTGTTTGGGGCAGTTGCAGATTATTGACAGTCTGTTGATAAGCAGTTGATTCAAATCATCAGCTGATCCGGATAAACTGGTTTACTGTTTGGTTTGTGTTATTAGAAAACAACTTATTTGCAGTTAATTGTGGAGAAATGATCACTCTGCTCTTATGCAGTAATGTTGTTTGCAACAGAACTGTCACAGCAATATATTTATTACTTGAGAAATAAAAAATTACTTCGAAACTGTAGAAAAAATAAAATACATACCACATAACAATGGGTATCAAGTGTACTAAAAAAAGTATTAAAATTACATTTAAAAAAATGATAATATTAATTTTAAAATTCAGACGACGTATGTCCCGACCTACATCGTTCTCCAGGGATGTCATCTAACCTCGATAACTATCGGTAGTAGAATCTGCCGAATTGTCTGCCCACCAGAAGAAGTCACATTTCTCCTGACCGTCTGCCCACCTCGAGCATCTATAGAACTTTGTCTCGTAAATATGTGTCTATCATGACGTCCGTAGGGATGGCTGTAGTCCGCAGTGACGGAACACTCATCGGGATGTCCCTGAAATCCTGGAGCTCATCTTTTCTGAATGATTAAAAAGACAATCCATTAGTCATAATAGAAGTTGAAATTACTAAAAGAAGTAATTAATTGCAGTTTTTTGTTGTTGTAAGATATCAGAGAAATCAGGATACCAACCAACGAATCTGTCACTATGGCTTTGTTTGGCGCAACTGTAGGTTCTCAACTTTTCAGCTGCAGCTGCGCTGCCCCAGGAAGCTGCTGCAGGGAAGCTGACTGTTTGTTTGTTGCAACTGTATGAAAACAGTTGTGGGACAGCTGTTTCTGGAAAAAAAAATAATCATGTCCCTATATAGTATTTATATATATAACATAAAATAAAATATATTTTTATATTAAACAAATTATTTTCTGAAGCAATAAAAATTTACTGCAATATTCTAACAAACACCAGAACTGGTTACTAATGCCTGATAATCGGTACCACATCCTCCCAGTTCTGGCGTCTGTTAGAATATTGCAGTAATAAAAAGTTCATTTCTAAGCAACGTTAAGCTTTATTCAGCAACATTATACATAAATGCAAAAGGAAATTCTAACTACCGACAATTTCCCAAGAGGACCAAATAATACATAAAATACACTTTATGTGAAAGCTTCTCAAGTTGAATAATGGGGTCAAGCAAGTCAATAATGCTACAAACCCAGAAGATCATCAGGCGTTTTTGATACCCAAGGCCTCTGTTGGCGACAAAAAGACATGAAGAAGTGCAACAACGATTAGATATAGCTGGGAAAGCAAATCAGATATCGTAGAGTATGAAGACCTTCAAAAATCCCATCTTCCCGCTCCACTTGAAGCAAAACGGATGGCAAATGGTAATTAAGAATCTGCAGGACTTACGAACCTGCAGGAAGATGAATTACATCAAGTTGAATGCTGAATTTGGATCAAATTGTCCAGCAAATTGATCTACACTAGACCAAGCAATTTGATGAAGCACAAGAGCAGGAATCTAAAAATTGAAGCACAAGCATTCAGATGTTATACTTCCTTAAGCTCAAGGTAAAAAGATTATTCCACATTACTTCCTTCAATAAAGCACAAGAGCAGGAATCTAAAAATAAAATAAAGGAAGATATGCAAACACGTGACTGAATTCTATAAAGTCAAAAAGCATTTATAAATCTGGCTATAGTTGTAATGTCTCAATCAGTCCGGTGAGGAACAAATGCATGTACTGCTAACTAAGATAAATATTACTAAAAAATGCAATGCAATAATAGATTCTCTCCACCCTGAAATGAAATAAGAGAGACACACCTTAGCCTCAGAGCAGAAAGCCTGTATAACTCTTGTTGCCTGCTGAATTTCTTTGAACTAGACAATCATGACCTCCGCTTAGGATATCGTTAAATTTTAAGAAGATTTACGTACATACCACTTAATTCTTATGCATACATAACACCTAAACATTGCAACTTACAAGACTAGCACTGTAATGAATAAAGCTATTTCATGGTTCCTAATCAATCCATCCACTGAGTCATCGGCCAATGGCCTCCATCCCTTCAAGTTCACCATGAGACAACAACTCCTTAAGAACCCAAGGATGGCAAATTCACCATCCACCAAAGCTACCTAGAGCTGCAGCAAAATATAAAATCATCTTTGGCGTCAACTATCTTAAGTTTGATGATGAATTACCATCATAAATTGGAAGGCCAAAGTAGCGAGGAATCACACAAAGCCAAAATAACAGAAAGATAGTATTTCAAGAAAGAATAATATAAGTCGAATGCTCCTACCTTCCCTTACACCTTATAATTAGCTATTCCCATTGATTAAGAGTACATGTTTCAAAATTTTGCTGTCTAAGCTTCAATTACAATATGATAATTTAAACAAAGCTCAAAATTTCAGAAGCAATTTAGCTAACATGAAAAGAATATTTCAAAAAAGTGCTCTTGCGGATCAATTAATAATTCCATTTGGAGGAAGAACAGAACATTTACTATCCATTCATCTCAGCTTATATGTATCTCTGAAGCAAAAATATATAAATAATAGAAATGAACTGAGGGAATGAGAAACGATACCAAAAATGCAATCCATTTGTGATGAAGATCAAACGAATCTCCTTTTGGATTTCGGTTTCTTAACAAAGCTCACCCTCAGCTTCTTCATCTGTTTCCTCTTCCTAGCCATATTCTCCGGCAATGTCTCCCTTTCTTCTCCCGGTTTCGTCCAAAACCATGTCCTTCGTGAAGGAACCCTCGACATTCTTCATCTTCGTGGAATGAAATTGGGACAACAGAGGGAAAGGGCTTTCGACTATGTCTCGTCAGGGAGGATTGCAGCTTGCGAGTGAGAGGGAGGGCTTCGAAGGCAAGGAAGGGGATTCGGCTCTGGATGCTGCGATCTGCTTGTACCGAAAGGCGGAAGAGTGCAGGGGTATTATCGAACGTTCTCCACGAACGCGGGAAGCGAAAGCTGGGTCGCAGGGTCGATCCCGCGGCCGGCTTTCCGCCCGCTTCGGCTTTCCGCGCGCTTCGGCTTTCCGCCCGCTTCAGCTTCCTTCAATCGCGAAGCTGGGAGCCAAACGGGAAAAGTTTACGGTTTGGGGCCGCGCCGCTCGTAAAAAGCGGCCTCAAACGGAGCCTATAAGAAGACAATAAACCTTGTAAAAAAATAAGTTCTTGGTTGACTTTAACCAACGTAAACCGATGTAATGTAAACCTGTGAGTCACATGTGCATATCACCAAAAATTGTCATTATAACGAACCTCATAAACCGATGTACAGAAAAGAAGAGAGGAACTTGGTTGCTTTCATTAAGTTTTCACATGTAACACTAACCAACAACGACCAACTGGCCATCCAGAAGAACCCACAAGGTTAGAAGTTCTTGATGACTATGTAGTTCATATAGCAATCCAAAAATATAATTTTTGTCATACGAAACATGTTATTGAATCCTGTGGAGTGTCCTTGTAGTAGCTCACCGACCCATTTATCACCAATATAGATCGATGTTAAGCATGGAGTTCGATCGACGAAAGAGTTGTAGTATTCATACAAGATAATCATAGTTGTCGTAATTATTCTTATACGGCACAGTCGCTGCCAATCCATTCTAGAAAAGTGTTTTGTACAGGTAATAAGAACGAATCAAACAACATTTAAAAGAGTATCTAAAAATTGAAGATTAATATTTATACAAGAGAAGTAATTATAGAAGGGTATATTGATTGTTCATGCAAGAAAGAGAGTATCTAAATCAAATAATCCTAAAGGAATCAATTGAAAAAAAAAAACCAAGCCAACAAAAAATAACGCCACTGAATCAATTGTCCATTAAAAAAACGTAAATATCAGACACAAAGTTCGGGGGGCATCTTCATGAATATCTGCCTGCGGGTCGGGTCCTCTAGTAACTTCAAGGAGTTCATATAGAACGGCGTATCCGCTTTCAAGATATATATCCATAATTCAAAGAAAGTCATCTATGGTGGTGTCATTTGATGGATCAGACTGAGCTCTGCATACTTCTATCAGTTTATTTATTGAGCTTATGACAGAAGCGGCTCCTTTTTCTTTTTCTCCTTTCTAGACCGCTTTGACTGGCATGTGGGCTCTAGCTCCCTCTGGTTTGGGCTGGGGCCTTCACCTGACCGACCCACCTGCTCAGCCTCCAAGTCATCTGATATGCTTGCAAACCCATGCTCAATTGGGGTGAACGCCTGCATGTCTGTCACAACAACTCCACTAAACAAGAGGTCCAACTTCTCCTTCAAGTATGACTCAATGCCACTTACCTTAAATTTTTTGGCAGGTGGTATTGCCTGCAACGTACAAGAAAGTATTTTAGTTAAAACAGATGAATGAAAGAACAAGCATTTAGGGGTTTACTTATTACCTCTAACTTCTCAGTCAACCAATCCTCTGAAGCATCAATGACCTGTTTGATAGAATCCCAACCCAAGCTCGTGGATCCCCATTTCAGTTCCTTCCATAACTCCTAATCCTTCTTTAACTGATCTCACTTGTTTTTAAATTTTAAACTATCATAGTCCCTTCCTATCATAACATGAATCTTCTTCGTAATATTTTGTCATCCTTCTTTGTTAAAGTAGACGGTGGGTCTATTTCCAAGCTCGATTTTCTTAATACAGAAGTTGCAAAATATGATGCGACTTCCCTATTTCACATTGCTGATGAAGCCACTTCTTTGATCTTGATCATTATGTTACTAATAAAAGAAATGAATCAAGAAAGAAACTGATATAGCTAGTGAAACAAAAAACAAAATAAAAAAGAAAGCTCCAACAAAAACAAACCCATAAACTCAAAAATCATAAAAACTAAAACAAGAAAACACAAAAGAACAAAAATCTGTTCAAAAGCTCAATCCAAAATGTGATACTGATGCTGTTGTTGATATAGAAAGAACAAAAAGCTCAACACTTTCATGATTTTTCCACCATACATACTTGATTTTAGCCACAAACCAGTCCCAAGACAACCACTAACCAGGCATAAATCACCCCCCATAACAGCCACAACCCACCCCCATCACAGCTCCACAACCCCCACACCAGATAGTAGCCCCAACTTCGCCACTAACTTATTAGNACAACCCCCACACAGCCACAACCCAGTCTCAAGACTGCCACCAATCACAACCACAACCCACCTCCTATCACAACTCCATCACAACCCCCACCCAGCCACAACTCTGTCCCAAGACAGTTCTCAATCAGACAGAAACCACCCCCATCACAGCCACAACACAACCCCCATCACAGCTCCACAACTCCCACACTTTCGAGGTTGTAAGTACACATTAATTTTACTCTTTGTTTATGTGGACCTGGTATGATCAACGTCGGCCGTCATACGCATATCAGAGAGCAAATTATATGGTGTGATAACAACTATTCAATAAGAATAGGGTGTTGCAGCATGACTGTAAGGTGTGAACCCATTTGCACATAAGCCAAGCCTGACATTGTGTGGTCTACTGCAAAATCTAGATAACTGTGGTCCAAGCTTCACATGCTGAGAAATGAGTCATTGTACTAGCATTAACAAATACAACATTATGACATGTTATGTGGGTGCAGTGCACATAAAAACAAACAATCGCTGGAGCCGTGAAATGAGTGGAAAATAAAAGAGATGTTTTTAAGGAATATTCTTCTGGCTTTTACTCTTGCTTCCCCTTGGTTTGAACCTATCAACACTGCAAAGTCTGCATTTTGGCTCTTGTGCATTCTTCCTGTAATATAACATATAGTCGTTGACGTAACAATCTTTCTTTTCAGATAGTAGCCCCAACTTCGCCACTAACTTTTTAGTTTTGTACCAATCTTATGGAACTAAATTATTAGCAAGGTTTGTCTCATTTAATAATGTTGCTATCTGATTGAAGCATTCATTGGACACGTTAAAATCAGATTTAATACTCAACATTCTTAGGGCGACTATTAATTCTATGTGTGAAGTGCATTCTTCCTATAATGGTTGTTAGACAACATTTAATAATTCATAGAATTGTTGCATTTCACTGTTCAGTTTCTGGTCAGCATGAGGCAAACTCTCAATAAAATGAGTCTTGCTTACATCGTCAATCATTTGCTCATACATGCCTGAATCGTGAATAGTTGGTGGGGCATAACTTGATGAGGTTCTCACATGACCTTATTGATTATCTTGTTCAAATTCACCATGTGAAGTCTAATACCAATAATCAGATTTAAATCCTCTACGGTATAGGTCCAACGTCACTTCGTGAAGTGTCAGGTACGCTTAATTCTTCACCCACCTTCTGAGAGGTAAACGACCAGTTGTGATGCCACATACACGAATTCTTCAACATCAACAATAAACTCGTCAGTTAATCATTTTCTTCCTGGATATAATCTATTTTATATCCACGATCTAACACTTCGAATATCCATCAATAACAGAAATGTAGCTCTATAGATTAATGCACCTACACATTACACATCCAACTTGAAACCTTAGGTCTCCTACACATCATACTCGAAATCCATAACCCACAAATTTAGAGAATCAACCTAAATTTTCCTGTGTACATACATAACACAAATTTAGGTGTGATGCGCACCTACACATCACACCTAAATTTTCTTATTTACATGCATTACACAAATTCACCATGTATTTACATAACTAAGACCTAAATTTTCAACGCTAAATTTCTTATGTATTTACATATTTCACTCCTAAATATTCATATTTACATACATATCACGAAATTTCTTATACATTCACATATCTTATATTTAAATTTCATATATACATACATATCACAATTTTCTTATACATTTACGTATCTCGCTTCTAAATTTCCTATTTACATACATGCCACAATTTTCTTATGTATACACATATCTCACACCTAATTACATATTTACATACATACCACAATTTTCTTATGCATTTACATATCTCGCTCCTAAATGTCATATTTACATAGCACATTATATCTTATGGATTCACATATCTCACACATAAATTTCATATTTACATACATATAACAATTTTCTTATGTATTTAAATATCTCACGCAAAATTTTCATATATAGCATAAATTTTTTATGTATTTACATATCTCACATATCAACTTAGGGAAAATCATGAAATCCATATGCATTGCATACCTAACAATGGAATACGAAAAAAAAAACTTGGTATTTTCGGATCTAACACCTATGTAAGCAAAAAAAGATGAATACTTATGCTAAACCAAAGTTTTGAGTCATGAAAGAAGATTTCTTACCTTAGAAGGGGTTGGAGCGATGAAGCGGAGCTGGTTTCGTCGAGAAGCTTAGGAGGCGACGGAGACGACGAAAGGAAGCCTAAGGAGACGATGACGCTTAATAGAGCTGCGATTTGTGGGAGCCCTAGTTTAGGGCTATTGCGTCCTTTTTAGCGTCAGTTATGACCAATGCTAATGTGTAAGATTAGCCGACATTGATTTGGTGTCAGATTAGCAACTTTCACTTGATGCAACTCGCTGCGTCGTTTCATCTGGAGGTGGAACCGCGAGGCGACGCTAACGGATGCTAATCAGTCTCTAATTTTGTATTGGAAATATTTCTGACGCTAATTCTGATGCTAATTTATAGTTTTCCCCTAGTGGTGGTGGATGGTGGTAAGGACAGCTGGAAAAGCTATGGGATTTCCCTAAAAATTTTCTGGACTTTTCTTTGTGACTTTCTGATAAACGGCATGATGCCTTTTCCTCTCGATCAAGTTTCCAATTATTGGGTATGTGGGGAATAGGGCGTATGAGATGATGTTGGGTGGGAAAGATAAATTTTGGGACTGATAAGATTATTTTAGACTAGGGCACAGTTAACCCAAACAAAATATGAAAAAATATTATTTTTGAAAAAGCGAATAGATGGTTACTGCCAACACTCGGAAATAGGAAAAAATAACACGACACAAGACACACTAGTAGGGTAGATCTCGAGTGGTGGTGGTGGCCGTTAGGGGGCTTGGAGAGGTGGCGACATGGTAAGAAAGGGGGTGGATCAACGGTGGTGGTTTGCTGTCTCAGGCGGCAACAAACAGGATTAAAGTGAAAACAGTTGGGAAACTACAAGACAACTACATAAACGACAGCTAGGTAGTGATGAAGAGTGGTAAGGGTGTTTGAAATAGCTGTGGGTTGCCAGAAACGACATTGGGGAGGGTGGTAAGGGTGGCTGGAATGGCTCCGACAGAGACTGAGGTGGACTATGGAAGAGATCAGCAAAGGGGAGCTGCAGAAAAACAACTACTGGATGCTGCTCAGAAACAGTGACACAACAGCGACGATTTGGTGTCTAGGGTGGCAACAAACTGGAATAAAGTGAAATGGCTGGGAAACAACAAGAAAACTGCATAAACAACAACTAGCTAGTGGTGAAGAGTAGTAAGGGCGGCTGGAAAAGCTGTGGGTTGCCGGGAATGGCAAGGGCGGGG
>JXCR01125605.1:16448-30749 GCA_002079205.1 Phalaenopsis hybrid cultivar
ATCATGGACTTAGGGGTATGACTTTTGAAGTCAATAATTAATCAATTTAATACCCCTATTTTGATTTTCAAATAAAATTCAAATCATGAATCATGACCACTTAAAGCTTAACCCTTTTCAAAACTAAATAAGATACTCACCTAGGTCTTAAGGGCTTAGTGGTGACTTAGGCTAAATCAAAATTGACTAAATGAGGATTAAAGAAATAAATATAACATAATCAAACATCCTTGAAACAACACTAAACCCAATTAGGATTAAAAATTTGGCTAAGTGTTCAAATTACACTAACTTGCCTCTTTAAGGGTCTTCACCCGCATAATTTTCAAATTAAATGATAAATGATAATTACCCCTTTCTTAGGGATAAGTGAGACTTCAATGTTCACTGAGCATTAAGGGTATTTATAAAATGAATTATTAAGCAACATAATAAGTTTAAAAAGAACTCGAGATTTTCCACTAGGTTGCGAGAGAGTAGCACGGATCTGCTTCTTTCTCCAGATCTGTTGGACATCTCGGAGATCTACTAAACTTAATATATCTTGCTTGATAAAGTGATCCTTAATTAAACTTCTAAGGACCCACCAAGATATGACATAGGGTTAGGAAAATTACTAAAACTTTACTTTTCCTACTCTTCATAAACTGCCTTAACATGCATTTCAAGCTTCAGGTGGTGGAATGAGAAGACTCGTTAGGTACACTTTTACAATTTTTAGCGTTGTCTTTCTTGTACTTTCATATTGTGTTTTTCATACTGTACTTTTATACCTGCAAATTTGCATGCTAAACATCGACGTCACCCTGCATGAAAACTAAAACTATCAGGAAAGCCACATAACCAAAACCAAAATAAAAACTAAAATCAGCCAAGATAAAACTCACCTTCACAACATTCAAAATATAAAACAACTCAAAATTTAATCACAAACATCACACAAAACTACAATCTACAACATTCAAAATATAAAACAACTCAAAATTTAATCACAAACATCACACAAAACTACAACGCTACAACATTCAAAATATAAAACAACTCAAAATTTAATCACAAACATCATACAAAACCACAACTGAACATGCAAAATATAAAACAACTCAAAATTTAATCACAAACATCACATAAAACTACAACTTCCGACATTCAAAATATAAAACAACTCAAAATTTAATCACAAACATCACACAAAACTACAACTTCATTAAATTAAGATGTCTCTATCGGATGATCAGGAATCCCTCGGAGGAGGTAACCTACGGTTGCTAACGAAAAAATATAAAACAACTCAAAATTTAATCACAAACATCACACAAAACTACAACTTCAACTATTCGAAATATAAAACAACTTAAAATTTAATCACAAACATCACACAAAACCACAACTTCAACTAAATTTAAATATAAAACAGCTCAAAATTTAATCACAAACATCACACAAAACTACAATTGCAACTAAATTAAGACGTCTCTATCTGATGATCGAGAATCCCTCAGAGGAGGTAACCTACGGTTGCTAACGAGGCTTCCCACAGTCTTGATGATCGGGAATCCCTCGGAGGAGGTAACCTACGGTTGCTAACGAGGCTTCCAATGGTTTAAATGAAATCAAAATTTAATCACAAACATCACATAAAACTACAACTTCAACTAAATTAAGATGTCTCTATCGGAATCCCTTAGAGGAGGTAACCTACAGTTGCTAACAAGGCTTCCCACGGTTTAAATTAAATTATGGAACTCAAGAGGTAACCTACGGTTGCTAGCGAGGCTTCCCACGGTTTAAATGAAATTATGGAACTCATTAAGTTGAGTTTAGTAAGTTCATGGAGGCTTCCCACGGTCTAAATGAAATTATGGAACTCATTAAGTTGAGTTTAGTAAATTCATTTGACTAAGTGAATCCGAAAATTCGGGAACGAGGGAACCGTAGGATCCTAACCGGTGTCGCTCTAATCAACTTTAATATGCCCTCATAAAATTTAAAGAACTTTAACCATAGGGCCACCTGATTTGACATTATAACTTGACACGCTAGATAAATCAAACTCGTCATAGCAAGGAGCTTGGAACTAGCATGGTGTGCAAAACGACCATCTTCAACAGCAAAACATGACTTCCGCTGGTAAACCAATCTTCCTTTCTTAGAATTAAACAACAAAGTCATAGGACTTCGAGGTTGCATGCTTATGCAACGTAAATCCTCACATTATCTTTAGGCCTTTGCATAGCCCTGCTATACAATATAAGCCCTAACTCGTCTTAGGATTCCGAGGTTGTCGTTTGTCACGACCTAAATCCTCACATCTTTCAGGCTATTTGTGTGATGGTTTCACACGAATGTAAGCCCTAAATAATAAAACTGACAGGATGAAACACATAAATATTTCTCCTTAAAACTGAAGCCAAACATTAGGATAGCTTGGGAAGTCAACGAGGTTCTCCTTTGGATCCATGACATCCCCTAGTTTTTCCTCCTTTGGATTCTACAATAAAATGTTACAAATTTGAACCAATCCCCTTTCACACCTCTACGTCCGATCTCATTGAAGAGTCCTAGGATTTGAAAATCCTTAAAAATAATATTTTTTTGATTTTTATCGAGCGTCTTCTTAGGTGACTTTGGTCATTTGAGATGTAATTAACTATAGAGGCTTGCCCTTAGAGGAAGCATGTCCAAACCCAGCTTAATATAAACCCTATTTAATCATTTATATTAAATAAGGGAACTTGTCGGCAAATACAAAGTTTTTGCAGACCAAACGGACGTCATACTTTCCTTAGTTTATCTGATCGAGCCTCATCCTCAAGTTTTGTGTTTACCCTTCAGGATAGATAAAGGATTTGAGGTACAGTGCTCTTTTATTTTAAACTATAAAAAATATGGGGTCAGTTTGATTTCATACGTCAACGTCCTTCGAAGTGGACGACGGAATTTTAATTCCTGTGACTGACAGCTTCTTATGGCCAACTCCCCACAAACCAACCCGAAATAGTGCCGACATGGTCAAAGACCAAATTTTAAAGAGACTATCATGTTGGATCACCCAGAATGAGACTGGGAATGTTGGGCTGATGACATTAAACCAAGCGCTTTGTGGGAGGCAACCCATATGTATCATTGTTTAGTTTGATTTTTGAGTTTTTACTTAAAATCTTATATGTATGTTTATGTTTATGTCCTTATGTAGTTTGTGTATTTGATAAAAATGTTTATAAATATCTTTTGTTTGCCTAATGTTGTGAAAAGACTGAGAATTTATTTGATAAAAATTGAAACGGTCAAATTTTGGAACTAGCGCATGATGCATTGAATTCCAGAGAGTTGGCGCATGATGCGCTACAGAGGCGAAAATGACTTAAAACATTTCAAATGGCCATTTTTTGGCGGTTTTTGGCGGAGACACCTTCAAATAACTCCTAAAAACCAACTCCAAGACATATTTTAGTGGGGAAGAGTCACCACTTTTTAATTCCTATGGCTTCCTCTTCTAGAAACTCCGCTAGATTTTGAATTTTCAACCAAAGAAAGTTCATCAGTCTCGATGCACAGAAATTGCATGATCAAGTTATAGTGAAGAAAAGGTTTATCAAAGAGACAGGATTTGTGAATTGAGGTTTCAATACGCCAAATGCTTGAGTCAAAGAATTTATTGTGCAGAGGCGTTGGGAAGTCCTTTGCTACACTACTGCCACTGTAGTGGTCCCTGTGGTGAAAGGATTTTATGCAAATCTTCATGGGATCAACAAAGGAATGATCTACGTGCGAGGCAGTTTGTACAAGTCACTGTTTCGAGAATTAATGAAATGTTTAAGATCGAGAACGTGTCTGTCTGCCATTATGCATGTTTTACCCCTACAAGAGACAACATGAATGAACTCTACCATTACCTTACGGATGAAGATGCTAATTTTGAATCCCAAGATGATGGGAATGTGACTTTTCTTTAGCATTGTTAAATCCTACTTCAAAGGCATGACATTTTTTTATTTCCTCAAAATTACTGCCTACTATGAAAATTAGTAAGGTCACAAAGGAGAGTGTTATACTGAACTACTGTATTCAAACTAGAAAACCCGTTGATATTGGAGCCATAATTGTAAAATCAATTTTGGGTTTGATCTTGAATGGATCTGCAGCAGGATTGGGAAATCCATCTACTATTTTCCAACTCTGCAGTCAATTGCAAGTACCTTATGAAAGTTGGAAGAAAGTACTATTATCTTGGAAGCCGATGGATCCTAAAGTCTACTACAGTTGCATTGGAATGGGAGATGAAAATATTATTAATGGATCAAGGATCTCAAAATTCATTACCTATTCAGCCCTACTACAACTTGAGTGTACTTCCAAAGAGAATTAAAAAGATAGAGAAAGAGGTGCATAATCTTATGCATGGAATTGAGAATATTTTTGAGATGCTAGATCACCTGGATTGGAGACTTATGGAACATTTTGAACATACAAGGCGTATTGAAGATGGTTTGGTACATATGTTCAAGAAGCATGCATTGATTGAGGAGAAAAATTCAACTGATGAATTTCCATTTAGACCTTTCTACAATCTGTATGTGCACTACAAATCTATGGAAGACCTTTAGGAGAATGAGAGTGAAGAAGATGTTTGAAGTTGAGTTAAGCACGAAACATTTTGTCTAGTATTATTTTTTTTAGTTTGTTATGTTGGATTGCCTTTACTTTCCATTGTTGCACTATCTATGTTATTGCTTTAAAGTTTGATGTTTTGATTTCAGTGTTTAGGATGTTGGTTTGCTTTAAAACACTGAATTTGTTATGTGATGGCTTGAAAAATGTTTATTTGTATTAACTTGTATTTCGTATATAAATATGAGTTTTTGTGTTGTTTGTGAAAATTTAGTGTTAGTTTGATGTTTAATTATGCTTAGAAAGGTTTATTTGAGTCAAATAGAGGTTGATGTAAAGCAGTACAGAGCTGATTTCCATAGAAACCAAAATCTGACAAAAATACTCTCTGGCGCTTGATGCGCCAGATTGCCACATTATGCACCAAAAGTCTGAACATGCTATATAGCCTAGAAAACCATGAAATTGCACAGAAACCTCCATTTTTGCTACCTGAGTCATCTTCTACCTCAATACCTTGGTCTAGACATCACATTGCGGGCAATAAATAAGGATTTAGAGGCCAAAAATCATAGATTTCATTTTCTCTTAGAAAGAGCTTCACTTTAACTTGGAAATTTTTTATTTTCACCATGAATTTTGGAATATCTGAAAAATGGGATTTTTGATGAAAATGCTTGAAGGAAACTCATAATGAAAATTTACTTACCAAATAATCTTGTTTAGGGAGTTAGATCTGAGATTTAGTAATTTATTTGGAATTTATTTAGAATTTATTTGGATTTTCATTGAATCTCCAATGGCTCCGTGAGTTAAGTGAGGATGACCAACCGAGGACTTCAATTCTCGACTATTTATTAGTTTTAAAGATAAACATAGTTACAATGCACTGTTGGAGAACAAAATAATGATCCAGAAACGAGCGTTTGCAAACTCGGGAGGCGAGCTCTAGAGGTTGATTTGCATAAAAAATTGGGAGATATTTTGCTACTTCACAACTGTAGAGATCGTCCTTATGGTCTGGGAGTTCTATGCAAACTTAAGATTTACCATATGAGATCACATTTTGGTGAGAGGTATGCAAGTTGAGTTTACCTCTGAAAGGATCATTGCATTTTATGGGATTAGAAATGTCTTTTTTGATGAATATGCCAGTTTTTCTATCACTGATTCATCACTAGAAGAAGTTATTGCCTTACTGATAGATGGAACAGGGGAGTGGAAAATAAAGAATAATAAGATAGTTAACTTCCCTGCTTCCATGTTAACTATTCAGTCCAAAATATGGCAACACTTCATCTCTACCAGACTTTTACCTACAAATCATCTTGCTGATTGTGTTAAACTATTGCATTCAAAAGATGAAGGCAATAGATGTTGGTGCACTTATAGTTCATCACGCTCGGAGTATTGCTGGCAGTGCTACTTCTAGAGGCTTGGGATATCCTGTCCTGATTTTCACTCTATGTGAACAATCAGGAGTTGAATCCCATACAAATAAAGAGAGATTATAGCCTTAGAATTCGATTGAGAAGCACATGATTCAGAGACTAGAATCATTTATTGAGTCTAGAAGTGGAAGAGGGGATATGCCCTCTACATATGCTGTAAGGGCATTTACTTCTAGTGTTGCATCTTTGGAAGGTGTTATGAACCAGCTCATGATTTGACAATATGATATCATTAATATACAGACTCAGTTGGGAGAGATAGATGCAAGGAATGCATATAATGATGAAAATCAGTAGAGGAGAGTTCAGCATGATATAGATTTTCAAAATTCTATGGTTAGACACTTCATGGGTGAACCTAATGTGAACTTTCTTGCTTGCCCCAGCTTTATTACCTAGGCTCCCATTCACAATGAAGATGAAGAAGCAAGAGAAGAAGAAGATGACGATGATGATGGTGGTGAGGAAGAAGATGAGGACTGATAGTTTAGATTTAGTTTGATTTTATGTTATGTGTTGTTTGTGTTTGTTTGTACTATGTTGCACTTTTTATTTGAGACTGTTATATCCAGATTTTTATGTTATATTATGGACCAGTAATTTGTAATACTAATTTTAGACTTTTTAGTTTTTAGTTTCAGTTTAAGCTTATTGAATGTGTAGTATTTTCAATTTTTACTTTTCAGTTTTAGTATTTCTATTTTAATTCCCAGCAAGTTCTTTAGAATATATTATGTTTTATTTAATGCTTTAAAGCTTGTATGTAGTTTTACAGTTAGTACCTGCAGTATACCAGAACCAATTTCATGTTCAGAAATCCCCTACAGGTTAGTTTTTATTTTCATGTATTTACTGTTTTCTTTCACCAACTAAAATTTTGTATTAAAGTGTTTTTAAAATTATTTAAAAATTTAAGTTTAGGGGAAAACAAAATTTTTGTTTGAAATGGAGAAAACTAAATTTGATTTGTCCTAAAGTGATTATATTTTACAAAATTTATTTAACATGACCTGGGATATTAAGATTAACTTTAAATGACTATACTTATGTTTATAAATATTATAGTAAATTTGGATAAAAGGTTTTTAATATTGAAGGTCAATTCTAAAGTTAAAGATATTTGGTATGATAAGATAAGACTATGTTTTTCTATTTTTAGTAAAATAAAATTGTGTTTTTGAAGTGATAAGAATTTTAGAGTTCCATGTAAAAAGAAAGGAATGAGGCTTTATGGAAAATCATAAACTAGTATGACTATATTAAGTAAGGAGAGGTATGGAGTTTTGACTTTAAGAAGAAGATAATGAAGTTCAAAACTATTAAAGACTATCCAAATATAGTAATCCTCACCTGAAAAAGGAAAAAAAAAGAAAAGAAAGGATTAAAAATATCCTAAAAGAAAAAAAATAAAAAAAAGAAATGAAAAAAAAGAAAAAAATAGGTGAGGAGAAGCTGATACACCTAAAATATGTAGTGTTTTTAGACACATTTTTATACATTTTTTGAGATATTGTGCTTTAATGGATGGTATTTTTGTTTTTTTCTTTCAGGTACAGGTAAAAAGTTCAAAAATGCTTAAAGGAGTGAAAAATGATCAAATTTGGAGCAAATAGGTGAAAAATGTGCAAAAGTGTTTTAGCGCCTAAGCGCGAGATCCGATGTTCAAGCACCGGTTAAACAGAGAAGGCCGCGCCTAAGCGCCAGAGAGCCCGCGCTTGAGCAACAGAGGGCCCACGCTTAAGCGCCAGAGGGCCCACGCTTAAGTTCCACTGGCAATTATTGGATGAG
Organism: Phalaenopsis hybrid cultivar; assembly: GCA_002079205.1. Taxonomy (NCBI): domain Eukaryota; kingdom Viridiplantae; phylum Streptophyta; class Magnoliopsida; order Asparagales; family Orchidaceae; genus Phalaenopsis; species Phalaenopsis hybrid cultivar. The sequence goes on from JXCR01125605.1 coordinate 24,299, forward strand.
TAAATTTGGTTTTTGAGATATTTGAAGAGGTTTTTTAGGCACCTATTGGCTTAATAGATGGTTACAACCACCATCGACAAAAATTATTGCTAAAGGACGCATCTATTGGGGAAATACATTGAATCAAGACATATTTTGAAGAGATACCAAGGAACCTTTTGAAGAATTATAAAAGAAGAAAGATTGAGACTTTGAAAGGGGTCCTGAAAGTACTGGGAAAGTTTTGAAAGTTATAAAATTGGGAAGTTAGTTGAAGAGATTTTCAGGCACCACATATTTATCCTTTTTATTTTAGTTTTATATTGAGAGTGTTTTAAAAGAAAAGAGATTAAAAGGAACTTCAAGAGTTTGGTAGAGGACTTTAGATAGTTTTTATCTTTTGTTTTAGATTACTTTTAGTTTTAATTGAGACTTGTTGTTGGTTTGACAATGATTTCTAATTTTAAACTAAAGTGTGGCTTTGTTTTCTCCATAGATTTTGAGTAGTTTTATTTATCTTTTTTCTTAAACTGATAAGTAATTAAGCGTTGGATGAAAGTTATGGAGAGTATTGATTTTTACTGTTGGAAGAAGTTGTGATGATTTAAATCAATGTGTTGACCTCAATTTCTGTTGAGGTTTAGTTTTTCCTCTTTAGTAGCCTAGGGTCTAGCCATAGGACTTTTCCTGTTGACTATTCCTAGAAAACTAGACATGGAACCCTCACCACTAGAAATTCCAAACTTTTCTCTACTCAGCTTGAAGTTCCACATGTTGCTCTCAACCTCTAAATACTTAGTAGGTGGGGTCACTGTGGGGGAAACTCAAGATGAGTCACCCTTAGTATTGTTGGACCTTAGGGTTGACCTTGGGTGTTGGTCTGGAGTTAAGGCACTCATTACACTTACTTGTACCCACAATCACTCATAACCCTGAACTCAAATTTCTAGCCTAGATCCCTTGATCTTTTGGGATACTCATGTAGATGGTCCCCTAAACCTACTAGCCCTAGGGCTATGGTTTGGCTAAGACCACTATGTAGAGGACCCAAAATGGGGTTTCCTTTGGTCCATGGCTTATTGGTGATGATTGGTACCTCAACTCTACCAAAATACCCATCTTGGCCTTTTACCCCTAAAGCACCCCCAAATTACCAAAATACCCCTCTTGGACCCAAAATCCCAAAAATTCCAAAAATTCCCAGAAAATCCCAATAAATCCTAAATATTCCCAATTTCATTTTTCTTAACTACTACAAGACCCAATTTGGTCAATTTGACCATCTTTAACTAAAACGCCCAAATTGCCCTTTAAAGACCCAAATCTCCCCAAATCCAACTCAAATGTCCATCAACTTGATCTCAATTGACCCCAATTCCCATTCTAAACTCAAATTCACTTTTTATATGACCAAATGAAACCAAATCCAAGCTCAATTGGTCCATGATTTGAGCCCAATTTTGATTTGGGTCAAAGCCCCCAATTTTGACCACATGACTTAATCACCAAATTGAACCCATAGCCTAGTCAATTGGCCTAGATTAATGTTGTAAAATCTTTATAAAATTCCTATACATCAAAATCAATCATAAATTGACCTTTTTGGAGCCTCATATCCATTTGATTTTGGCCTAAATCCAAATTTCCCAAATTTAGCCCCAAATTGGCTGAGTCCCCAAATTTCACCCAATTGATTGCCTTAACCTCCAAATTGGCATCCAATTCAAATTGGAAACTCTTCATGAGGTCCCTATTGACCATTTGCAACAATCAATTTAGACTTAGCCCAAGGCTAACCCAATATAGACCCAAGCCTAGCCCAACATGACCAAATTGATTAAAGTTCAAAATTCCCTCAAATTGACCCTGTAATTGAGCTCAAAACCACTTACATCCTTCACCAAAGTTGTTCCTTATGATCATCTGCACCAAATGCAACAATCAATTAGGCCAATTAATATGTCTAGCTTAGCCCAAACTCAAGATTTGGTCATTTGCTCCCACTTGGACCCATGCACTAAATGTGACCTAACCACCTTAAAGCCACCAAATTAACTCCACCACAGCCATTAGTTGGACCTAGTGACCAGTCCAAACACCATAAAACCACCTAAATCAAGCCATGGACCAAAGGTCCCCCAAATTAAGGGATCTTATTTCCAAAAATGCACATGCTTAAGATATCTTTGCCAAATCCAAGCACATTTGCATTAAATTNACTCAATCCCTAGCCTCCTTGGACCCCAACAAACATGCCAAGCATCTCTGATCGAAGCCTCCCTTCTCAGAGCAAAGGTATAAAACTCCTCCTCCTCCCGAGCTATTTTGATTCTCCATTTACTTAAGCTTGATCAAAGTATAAAACTCCTCCTCCTCCCGAGCTTGTTTTGATCCTCCATTTACTTAAACTTGATTTCATTGCAATTAACCATATGGATGTGTTCGTCTCACTAAGTCGAGTCCATAGGATCAAACCCAAAGTGATTTGGTTGAGTCTAGGCCGAGATCTTAAGGTATGTGTTCTTCTCGCTTAGACGAGTCCATAGGATCAAACCCGAAGCGATTTGGTTGAGTCTAGGCCGAGAGTTTTATCCATAGGATCAAACCCGAAGTGATTTGGTTGAGTCTAGGCAGAGATCTTAAGGTTTTAGTGTCATAGGATCAAACCCAAAGTGATTTGGTTGAGTCTAGGCAGAGATCTTAAGGTTTTAGTGTGCACGGGCATGGGATCACTCTATCGAGGACGATGACGGGGAGCCGTTCGATCAAGCGTGTATCAAACGGACGGGGGAGATCGAGCCGGACAGCGCTTTGAGACATGAATAGCGGGCCGAGTCAGCAAGCTACGTGGACGGTGGCATCCAACCAGAGCGCGCCACGCATGCTTTCGGAGCCGTCGTAGGATGAGGTGGCACGCGCGGTTTAAATAGAAAAATAGGGGTATTTTCTTATTTATTTAATACTCTTAACTTCAAAAATACATAACTTTGTGTAGAAAAATCACAAAAATAAAATAAAAATATCATCTTGTTCAGTGAACAGAGGAGAATAATGTGGAATAATTTTCAAGCCCATTTAATGCATAAAATATTTTAAATTAATTAAATACTATCTAGAATCATTTGATTCTCCATGCATATTGACACATCACCTTGGCTTGAAATTTTTACATATTGTAGCCTCTGTAAGGGAACATTCTCTAGTTTTTCCAAAGTCAGATGAGGTTCCTATACATAGATCCATATTTTTCAAGTTATTTTACATTATTTCCTTAAAATAATCATGGAAATTAGCATATTGATTATTAAATTCTAAGAAAATTTTGGAAAGTCTACCATGACCAGAGAAACCTTTAGAAATAATTTCATGGGTCAAGTCATTTAAAACATTCTTAAATTTTCCAAATACTGAATCACTAAGACAAATGATTTTGGAAAATATAAACATTTAAATGTCTTGATTTTTTATCTCCATTGTGATTTATAATCTAGAGAACTCCTCATAAAAGTTTCAAAATATTTTGAGTCCTTTTAATAACTTAAATTAATTTTTTAAAGATATATACCACTCTTAACACTTAAAAAATTTTAAAAAAATCAAAATATAACTCAAAAAATTATGAAACTTAGTTTTTTGAGTTCTCTGTGATCAGGGGTNCATTTAATATTGTATTTTGTAATATTGAAAAATATTTACAAAAAATAACACACTAAATCCACCAATAACATTCCTACACCTTCAACTAAGTGAGATAAACACATCAATACAACTAGATACACATTACATATAAATTTTCTTCACAAAGGTCTAAACGGAGGTAAAATCAGAACTTTTTAGTTATACCTTTGCCCATAAGGTGAGGCCTTTAATTGGGTTTGATCAAAAGCTACACCTTGAGTCTACGAATGTCCTCCAAGTGCAAATTTGAGTTGTGGTTGTTCCATGTATGATATGGAACAAAGGGTTGATTGGGTGTGGTCAAGGGCTAGACTAGAGGGCTTGAGAATAGGGGCTTATAATTAAGTAAGTGATTTTAGGGTATGGGGAAGGTTTTGGAAGAGTTCATTTGGAGTTTGGTGGAATGGACGAAATGGCCTTGGATTTGAGTGGTGAAATTAAGGTTTTTCAGTGGGGGAGAAGGACTAGAAATGATGAGGATAATCCCCTCATGGCTATGGAAAGATATGGAAGAAATTTGGTGGGGCTTCACCAAGGTTTCTTTCACTCTTCTCCTTTGGTTGTAAGGTGGTGGTGTATTTATAAGCAGAGAATTAGGGCTTAATTGGCCAAGGTAGTGGGTGAAGAAGATTACCTAGGCAGAGGGAAGAAGAGGGCTAATGGCTCATGGGAGTGAGCCACATGGGGGAGTTCAAATTTAGAGTTTTTTCCATGGGTGGCCTCTCAAGTTTGGTGCTTTCCGGTAGCCAAGGTGGCCGANATTTACGGAATCATAAGACAATGAAGAACACAATACATAGCTTTTTTCTCTTGAAAGAAAGATGAAAATGTCTCCCACAAAGTCTCTCACTGATCCATGCAATGCTAGTACATCTCCTTACAGATTCTCTCAAAATTCCCTCTTCAATCTCTCCAAAAAGGTAAAAATCTACATTTTACTCCTATTCTAAGATCTATAAACATTCTCCACATTTTTCTACTCACACACACCACTTTTTCTGACACAAAATCACTCTATTATAGTATAGGGATGAATTTCCCAAGAAATGGCTCAAGCAACCTTCCAAAAATCATTCAATCTCAGCTATAACCGCCCAAAATCACGTCCAAGCTGTTTCGGGTGCCATCAGTGCCATTCTGGGCACTGTCAGTGATATATTTTTTTCATTCTCGGAATTCAGGCTTTATCAGCGCCGGTCTATAGCAGCTCCACCAGTTCGCTACGATTGGCTCCATTTCAGCTCTGCTGCGCCCCGTTTCAATTACATTTTGGTTCCTAACAGATAGGCCTACAAAATAAGCATGATAAAAACCTTTATTTAAAGTGTAATTTAAAATNGTTTACGAAATCATAAGACAATGAAGAACACAATACATAGCTTTTTTCTCTTGAAAGAAAGATGAAAATGCCTCCCACAAAGTCTTTCACTGATCCATGCAATGCTAGTACATCTCCTTACAGATTCTCTGAAAATTCCCTCTTCAATCTCTCCAAAAAGGTCAAAATCTACATTTTACTCCTATTCTAAGATCTATAAACATTCTCCACATTTTTCTACTCACACACACCACTTTTTCTGACACAAAATCACTCTATTATAGTATAGGGATGAATTTCCCAAGAAATGACTCAAGCAACCTTCCAAAAATCATTGAATCTCAGCTATAACAGCCCAAAATCACGTCCAAGCTGTCTCGGGTGCCATCAGTGCCATTCTGGGCACTGTCAGTGATATATTTTTTTCATTCTCTGAATTCAGGCTTTGTCGGCGCCGGTCTACAGCAGCTCCACCATTTCGCTACGATTGGCTCCATTTCAGCTCTGCTGCGCCCCGTTTCAATTAAATTTTGGTTCCTAACAGATAGGCCTACAAAATAAGCATGATAAAAACCTTTATTTAAAGTGTAATTTAAAATTTTTGAGAAGTGTAAAAGATATTAAGCATAGAAAGACATATCAAAATGTGTCATGACAAAATTTTACTTCTTGCTCGTTTTTGCTTCTTTTTTTCCAAAACTCTATTTTTTGTATCTGAAACTAAAAATTTACAAAATACATTCTTTTAAAGTGTAGTATCATTGATAATCACCAAATATAGGCATTAAAAACATATGAAAAATTGATCATTTTTTAGGCGTATCAGTGCTCTTATAGTTCATCATGCTCGGAGTATAGCTAGTAGTGCTACAACTAGTGGTTTGGGTTACCCTGCTCTGATTTTTACTTTTTGTGAGCAATCAGGAGTAGACTCCCACAGATATGAGGAAAAACTGCAGCCAAAAAATCCTATTAGGAAGCATNACATTAAAAACATATGAAAAAATTGATCATTTTTTAGGCGTATCAGTGCTCTTATAGTTCATCATGCTCGGAGTGTAGCTAGTAGTGCTACAACTAGTGGTTTGGGTTACCCTGCCCTGATTTTTACTTTATGTGAGCAATCAGGAGTAGACTCCCACAGATATGAGGAAAAACTGCAGCCAAAAAATCCTATTAGGAAGCATACAGTTCAAAGAGTTGAATCATTTGTTGAGTCCAGGAGTGGAGGTAGTGATAGACCCTCTACAGCAACTGCAGGGGAATCTACTTCTCGCTCAGCTTCACTTGAAAATATTATGGAGTAGCTCATGATTCAACAAATGAATATTGTGAGTATGCAGAATAGGATTGGAGGCATTGAAGTAAGGAGTGCTTACAATAATGAATATAAGCAGAGGAGAGTTCAACATGATATAGCCAATGACGAGGCTATGGTTAGATATCTTAGGGGTGAGTATAATGTGGAATTTCCAA
>JXCR01125605.1:32558-47445 GCA_002079205.1 Phalaenopsis hybrid cultivar
TCAAATGATTTCAATTTCTTCATAATCTATATACTCATTGTAAAGGGGAAGGACACTTTCTTAAATTTGAACTCTTCACTACAAAAAAAAATTTTTAGTTTTCAATAAATTTACTTTTAAAAGTTTGTAAATTAGTTTAATTAACTTAGTCTTTTAACTGCATTTTGTTTAACATTCAGTCATTTACTTTAGATTTAAATTTCATACTTCACTTTTATAGTTTAAAATTGTAGTTTAAATTATAATATTAAGAACTTACTTATAAGCATTTCCAACATACCTTTGGGATCGATATCTAGGGCTCCATTTGAGCCCTTTATTACTTGAGCGATACATATACTTGCATTTTTTTATAGGATTTGGCAGTTCAAAGATTTTTAAAAGATAAAACTATTTTCATTAAAGTTATTTTTGTTGGGATTAAATTGCATATTTAATATTGTATTTTGTAATATTGAAAAATATTTACAAAAAATAACACACTAAATCCACCAATAACATTCCTACACCTTCAACTAAGTGAGATAAACACATCAATACAACTAGATACACATTACATATAAATTTTCTTCACAAAGGTCTAAACGGAGGTAAAATCAGAACTTTTTAGTTATACCTTTGCCCATAAGGTGAGGCCTTTAATTGGGTTTGATCAAAAGCCACACCTTGAGTCTACGAATGTCCTCCAAGTGCAAATTTGAGTTGTGGTTGTTTCATGTATGATATGGAACAAAGGGTTGATTGGGTGTGGTCAAGGGCTAGACTAGAGGGCTTGAGAATAGGGGCTTATAATTAAGTAAGTGATTTTAGGGTATGGGGAAGGTTTTGGAAGAGTTCATTTGGAGTTTGGTGGAATGGACGAAATGGCCTTGGATTTGAGTGGTGAAATTAAGGTTTTCAGTGGGGGAGAAGGACTATAAATGATGAGGATAATCCCCTCATGGCTATGGAAAGATATGGGAGAAATTTGGTGGGGCTTCACCAAGGTTTCTTTCACTCTTCTCCTTTGGTTAAGGTGGTGGTGTATTTATAAGCAGAGAATTAGGGCTTAATTGGCCAAGCTAGTGGGTGAAGAAGATTACCTAGGCAGAGGGAAGAAGAGGTCTAATGGCTCATGGGAGTGAGCCACATGGGAGAGTTCAAATTTAGAGTTTTTTCCATGGGTGGCCTCTCAAGTTTGGTGCTTTCCGGTAGCCAAGGTGGCCGACTGAACATGGGGAAGTCACCATCTTTTTTGGGTAGGTCAGGTGTGGGCAATTGTGAAGTGAATTAGGTTATAACATTGACCTGAAAATTATAGTTGTGTAAAATTAATAAAGTTGACTCCGCTTCGCAACGATACCAAAAAAAACTTGGTTCTATATTTTTAAATAAGAAATTGAAGCAATTTATGTTGGGATTCTATGCAAGTATACGTATCGTTATTAATTAATACAAGAATTTCTGTTTAAGCCTCAAATATCGATCCCATGAGAAAGGTTTAAATTTGAAATGGTAAGTTAAACTAGAAAATTCACAACAATAAAGAAAGTCTAATACACTAATTATAAAAGTTTAAGGTGTTATGAGAACTAAATTATCAACTATTAGCAAGACTGTAAAGTAAAGTTAAAATATAACTACCAAACTATGTTTTTGTGATGAAGTTATCAAATATGAGAAAGCATCTTTCCCACTACAATGAGTTTTTGGTTAAATGAGAGAGATAAATTGTTTGAATTTGTATCGTGCCAAATAGGAGCAATTTTAATTCTCTACCCTTAGTCAAGTGGTATAGAGAATTGTTGTTTAATCATAGGTTTAGTCTCTAAATTTGTGGTTAGGCTGGGAGGATACTGGCTCTCACTCCAGAGCTCCCACTTCCCTTCCCCGTGGTTAGGCTAGGAGGATACTGGCTCCCACTCTAGAGCTCCCACTTCCCTTCCCCTGAAGGCTAACTGCTCACTTTAGTTCTTAAACAGTAAGACCAAATTGGGGATTTTAGTCTGTCACCCAAAAATCTCCAGTTCTTTGCTCATTAATATATATATCCTTATTTATTTGCACCTAATTCCATGAACAAAACACTCCTTCATGAAATCGAATTTGATTCTCACTTTGTTGTAAAACTCATACTCAATTTCCTGGATAGTAGGTTTCACAACAGATGTTAACATTTCAATTGGTCAAATCAAAAAGTAAATTAAGAATTGAGTGAAACATCATCACAATGTATTTTATATTTTAAAATTGGTACATCCAAATTATCTCTTTATTTCACCATATCTCAGAGTAGGGAGAAAGAAAAAGAAAACTACTCAGACCTCATGAGAAAGATACAACAAATAAAAATTTTATAAATAAAAGAAATCTTATACAATAATAATACAAAAACACCACTTATCTGTAACTCTTTCTCAAAGAAAATCCTTTGTAGCCTCTTTTGGACTCTCTCTCTTTACAAGACTCTTGATCTTCTCTTTAAAGATATATGGAAGAAGAAATCTCTCACTTCTCTCCCTCTCTTAACAACTCTTAGGAGAAAATCACACTTAAACTCNCTTGGACTCTCTCTCTTTACAAAACTCTTGATCTTCTCTTTAAAGATATATGGAAGAAGAATTCTCTCACTTCTCTCCCTCTCTTAACAACTCTTAGGAGAAAATCACACTTAAACTCACCACACTAAACAATAGAACACTCAAGTAAACTCAATTACACACGAGCCCCCCTTTTTTTTGATCAATTTTTTCTCTAAATAAAGCGTAATGTCAGTTTTCCAAGAGGTGTGTTCAATAACTCTTCAAAAAGCGTCCAAATTCATCGATCCTTCTAGAATTTAGCCCAACACCGACATTGGCACCGTCGGCGCCAACCGTCAGCACCAGTGGCCCGAATTAAATCTTTTGATCTCTGTCAAATGGCACCATCGGCGCCCATGATGTTCTAGAATCCTAGTTCATGCTGGCGTCGTCGACGCTGAGTATTTTTTCCAAAATGTCATTTTGACTCTAAATTCCATCCTTTTTGCTTCCTTTTTTCTTCAAGTGCTAAAATTCATCAACCTACAAAAAAACATGAAAAATAGCTTNAACCATCGGCGCCCATGATGTTCTAGAATCCTGGTTCATGCTGGCGTCGTCGACGCTGAGTATCTTTTCCAAAATGTCATTTTGACTCTCAATTTCATCCTTTTTGCTTCCTTTTTTCTTCAAGTGCTAAAATTCATCAACCTACAAAAAAACATGAAAAATAGCTTCCTTTAAAATATAATATCACAAAAAATTAGTATAAAATATAGCTCTTCAAATGCATATATTTTTGGTGCATCAAAATCCCGCAAACTTAAATGTTACATGTCCTCAAGTAACTAGTTTACTACATAAAAATATGACTTATATTGAAGAATTTAACTTCTAGATTTTCATATTTTGGTCTACTCAATATAATAGCATCACTTTTAAGAAAATTAGAATAACTCAAGTTAATACTAAAGGTATAAGAATATCTAATAGTCAAGTTTAAGATTTCTTATTTTCTATTCTTTTCAAAGAAAATTGCAAGTTGTCATATTAAACCCACTTAGAATATCCATATGAAAAAGAACTTCATTAAAACTTTATTAGTAAAATGCTAATACTTAAATATAAGTTTAGAAAATGTAGTCAAGCCTTCTTCCTTAGGTTGATTTAAGTGAAGCCAATTTTTTATTAGGCATCTCCACAAGCTTCTCCTCACATACTTTTCTTTTCTTTTAGGATCATTTTCAATCCTTTCTCCCTTTTTTTATGTAAGGATCACTATATCTGAATAGCCTTTAATGGTTTTGAACTTCACTATCCTCTTCTTAAAGTTTAAAACTTTTTATATTGATTTACTTTATAAATTTGTATTAGCTTTGAAGATTTTTCATAAAGTTTCATTCTCTTCTTCTTACATGAAACTCTAAGATTATTAATACTNGATAGCCTTTAATGGTTTTGAACTTCACTATCCTCTTCTTAATGTTTAAAACTTTTTATATTCATTTACTTTATAAATTTCTATTAGCTTTGAAGATTTTTCATAAAGTTTCATTCTCTTCTTCTTACATGAAACTCTAAGATTATTAATACTTCAAAAATACAAATTCCTTTACTTACAACGGAAAAACATAGTCTTATTCTCTCCTACCAAAAACCTTAATCTCTAGAATTAACCTTTATTATTGTAAATTTTTACTTAAGCTTACTATATATTTGAAAACACAAATATACTTATCCAAAGGTTAGGCTCTCTACCACCATTGGTCATGTTAAATTAAAAATTTTTAAAATATAGTTCATTGAAGACAAATAAAATTAGGTTTCTTTATTTAAAAATGATTTTTTCTTCCCCCCCAAACTTAAATTTTTAAGAGATTAAGCATGAAAAAGTGAAATTACAGTGTGAAAGAAAAGAGTTAATATATAAAGAAAAGACTTACCTATTGAAGGTTCTGATTTTTAAACTTAACTCGGAAATATTGCAGATGCTACTATGAAATACTAAAAAACTTGAAACATTAAATAACATATAATATATATATATATATATATGAATATTTGCTGAGAAAGAGTTAACTAAAAATTAAAATGCAACAAAGTACTAAAAACAAATAACAGTACGAAAATAAATTTCAATTTAACATCTCTACAGATTAAAGTTCACAACACCACATTTAAATACAAATTAAAGTCTTACATTTAACTAAATAAACAAAACACAACAACAAAATCAACAAATAATAATCTAAATAAGAGATCATAACTAAGACTAAACATACACTTTTACTCATCATCATCTTCTTCTATATCAAAGCTTTGTTGCTGATAGGGGTAAAGAAAGGGTAACTAGGAAACTATACTGAGTGGTCACCCCTCATGTATCTTACCATAGAATTATCATATGCAACATCATATTCAAACTTCTGCTTNATGCAACAAAGTACTAAAAACAAATAACAGTACGAAAATAAATTTCAATTTAACATCTCTACAGATTAAAGTTCACAACACCACATTTAAATACAAATTAAAGTCTTACATTTAACTAAATAAACAAAACACAACAACAAAATCAACAAATAATAATCTAAATAAGAGATCATAACTAAGACTAAACATACACTTTTACTCATCATCATCTTCTTCTATATCATAGCTTTGCTGTTGATAAGGGGTAAAGAAAGGGTAACTAGTAAACTGTACTGAGTGGTCACCCCTCATGTATCTTACCATAGAATTATCATATGCAACATCATATTCAAACTTCTGCTTTATTAAATTATCATTATGTGCATTTCTGGCCTTTAAATTTTCAATCCTGCTCTCCATCCATAAAATATCTCCTTGTTGGATCATTATCTGTTCCATAAGCTCCTAGAGAGTAGGTGTACTAGAAGTAAAAAAAATATCCCTAATCCTACTTCCTGATCTCCATTCAACATGAGATTCATAAGTTATAATGTTTGCTGGCCCAATAGGTTTAAGAGGCTCAATTCTTTCTTCATCCATTCTAAAATCAACTCCTGCCTGCTCACATAATATAAAAATCAGAGCAGAGTGTGCTAATCCACCAGTCGTCTCACCCATAGCAGTAGAACGAGTGTTCCTATAGATAATAGATCTCACATCTAGACTTCCCATCTGTTGGATACAAAAATTTAAAATATCTCTGTCCTTAGTAACTTCACTATGGTGATTTGTAGGTATCATTCTGTCAGATATAAAGTAATGTCAAGCCTTGAATATCACATTTAACATAGAAGCAGGGAAGTTTATTCATAGCAGAAAATGCGTTGTACTTACTGTGAAATGCTTCTCGTAACTGATAAAATTCATAAATCCTCCTTGGGGTGAATTCAACCATTTTTCCACGAACATAGATGTGGTCATCAGAAGTCTCCTTAAAATTTGCATAGACTCCATGACTATACCAATAATGGCCTCTGCAGTAAAGTAAGAGAAATTTTCTCACTGTCGAGCAATAATTAATCTGTCGACTTCCCCACCTAGATTTTTTAATGCTTGATCCAGAATTATTTTTTTTTAATTTAGTAGGCTATTGAAATGAATGCTAGCTTTGTTAGATCTCAGCAATGTAGGAGAAATCCTTGGTGAAAATAAAAAAAAAATATTTTAAAGTGTTGCTCTTACCGAGAAAAGATGAAATCCAAACTCCTTTTGTCTTCTAATCCCTTTAAATCCAAACATTTGCAAGCCTTAGGGGTGTAAACCGAATGTTGAAGGTGACTAAAAGGGTAAAAATGTTTTTACTATGAAGTTCCAAAAATTAAAGGGATTTGGCGTCTTTCGGATCTCGGGTGCCGTCAGCGCCAGTGCCCAAAAATATGAAAATTTCCTAATTTTTGCACATCAATTATTTCAAAATCCCTTTAAAGTCTAATTACTCTTCTTTTTTCTTTTTTGAACAAAAATAGTCATCCTTAAATGGTCCACAAACAAATGTTTTTACAAACAATACAAAAACAACTTTTATATATGAAATTCAAAATTTTTACAAATACAGATTTTTAATCACACTCACAAATACATTATTCAAATCACACTCTAATTCAATGTCGAAATCAAGCCACAACACTAGAACACTAAAAACTAAACTATACATACAATTAAAGTTATAAGAGTTTTAAAGCAAAGCAAATCCAACACACTTAAATTAAAAACACAATTAATTTTAAACACTGGAAAGTCCAACTTCTTTTATTGCTCCTTTTCATCTTCAATATTATCTCCTCCTCTAATATCTCCCACAGACTAGTAATGGATGTACAAATTATAGAAGGGTCGGTACGGGAATTGATCAGTTAAATTTTCATTGATCCATTCATTCTTCTTGAACATCTACACCAAACCTGCTTCAATTATTCTCGTATGATGAAAGTGTTCCTTCATCCTCCAATCTAAGTGATAAAAAAGGTAATTAAGATTTCCTATTGCATTCATGATACTCTGAAGTTCTCTTTTTATTTTCTTCTCGAAAACTGTTGAACTTCCAACTATATAGGGCATTAAGGGTGTCGAAGCATGTGACGTTTGATCCAAGCTAATATCCAACGCTTCATTTTCATTTTCAATATAGTTTCTATCAGTAGGATCCATGGGCTCCCAGAGTAATAACACTTTCTCCCAACTTTTATATGGCACTTGAGATTGACTGCAAAGTAAGAAGATCCTAGATGGACGCCCCAATCAATATATAGGCCCATTCATTATAATACCCATAATATATTTAAAACTAATTGATCCCACATCAGTGGGCTTTCTCATTTGAATGCAATAGTTTTAAATTGCACTTTCTCTTCTAATTCTACTAATTTTCATTTTAGGGAGTAGTTTTGCAGAGATGAAGAAATGTCATTGTATAGATACAAGATTTAACAGTGAAGTGGAGAAACTAACGTACCCCTCATCTCTGATTTCCCAATTATCATTTTCATCCGTCAGAAATAGGTATACATCATACATCATATCCTTCGTTGGTATAAAGTTTGTATAATGATCGATCGACACCCTTTCTATCATAAACATATCGTTAATTCATGATGGAGTAAATGGTACACCCTTACCTCGGACGAAGACAACTCCTTGGTTAATTCCAAGTAGGTTAGCAAAAAATTCTTTTACCACTAGAACAACTACTACATCGGTGACTTTTGATGAAATTTGATTTGACTAATAAGTGTAATTTTGGTGAAAATTGGATTTGGACTTGAATTGGGTTGACTTGAATTTTTGTTTGGGTAATTTTTAATTTAAGATTGGATTTTGGTAAAATAGTCCTTGAATTTTGATGAAATTGGGTTTGGATTTAGAATTTTGTGGGTTTAGGTGGAAATCGGGGGCAAATTGGAAATTTTGGTGAATTTGGGTAATTTTGGAGAATTGGAGTGTATTGGGTAATTTTGATGAAATTGGGTATTTTTGGTTGTAGGGTGGACTTGGGAGTTGAATTTGGATAGATTTAGGTAGGTTTGGGCTTATGGTTAGTGGATGGGTTCTAAATTGTCAAGTCATCCTAGGTTACCTTAAAGCCTTATGATTTCAGGGAAGCTCATTTATGAATGACCACATGTTGTGCTCTACCTTCCAAGTACTGGAGGTAAAAAACTACCCATATAGGGCTTCTCAAAAGGAGTCAAGAAGTGATGATGGTGGGAGTGTGATGTTCAAGGCAAAGCCTCCAAGGGCTCTTTATAGCTTGACAATTCCATAGGTACTCTCTTTGAGCCTCCTCATGTTGGTCACAACCTTCTAAGTGCTAGAGGTAAGAAATCACACATGTGAAGCTCCAAAAAGAGCAAGGAAGTGGTTTGAGCTTTTAATTGAGGTGGGTCCCATCACCAAGGTTCTAGGATAATCTAAGGGGAAATCCTATGACTGGACTCTAAATCCTAGGAAAGAAACTAGACCTCACCAAAATTGAGGTCCACATACTAACTATCTTACCCAACATCTGATCCATAAAAAAGTATAGGAAAGTGGTCTTTATTAGTGGCTGCATTTAATTTACGATAATCAATACATATTCGGTACACAGTAATATGTCTGGTAAGAATTAATTCATTATGCTTGATAACAGACATTGTTACTCCTCCCTTCTTAGGGACACAATAGATAGGGCTTAGTCTAGCACTATCTAAAATAGGATAGATAAGATCTACATCTAATCATTTTAAAATCTATTTTTTGACAACATCTTTTATTATTGGGTTTAACCTCCTCTGAGGATCAACCCTAGGTTTNGAAGAAACTAGACCTCACCAAAATTGAGGTCCACATACTAACTATCTTATCCAACATCTGATCCATAAAAAGTAGAGGAAAGTGGTCTTTATTAGTGGCTGCATTTAATTTACGATAATCAATACATATTCGGTACACAGTAATATGTCTGGTAAGAATTAATTCATTCTGCTTGATAACAGACATTGTTACTCCTCCCTTCTTAGGGACACAATAGATAGGGCTTAGTCGAGCACTATCTAAAATAGGATAGATAAGATCTACATCTAATCTTTTTAAAATCTATTTTTTGACAACATCTTTTATTATTGGGTTTAACCTCCTCTGAGGATCAACCCTAGGTTTATTGTTTTCTTCAATTAGAATTCTATGCATATATATAGAAGGATTAATATCATGAATATCAATTAGCTAGGGTCGATCTGAAAAGCTTCTTATAATTACTCAGAGTTTCTATTAACTTCTTCTCTTATAAAGAAGTTAAATCTGAAGATATAATTACAGGTAAAGTGGTTGACTTTCCCAAGTAACTCTATTTCAGGTTCTTGAGGACTATCTTCATTTTGAGATCTTGTGGTTCCTTTATTGAAGGAACAAGAGGTTTAGTATTTTCAGTTGTATCCAGAAACTCAAAATTTTCTTGTTTAAATTGTAAGTTATCCGTGACTTGGTGAGCATACTCATCCTGATAGGCTGAAATCTCTTCCTCACTCAATTCTTTTTCTTTACTCTTATCTTCATAATTTTCATGAAAATGACTACTACATAGATAATCGATTAAATCCATCCGTCAACACTCATCATCATTTTCCTTACACGATTATTTCGTAGATTTTAATAAATTGAACGTAACTTTTTTATCATTAACTGGCATTGCTAGTTCACCATTTTGCACATCAATCAATGCTATTCCAATGACTAGAAAATGTCAACCTAATATGATAGGAATTTTTTTATCTTCTTCCATGCCTAGCACAATAAAATTAATTGGCTAGCTAAATTTTTCCACCTTGAGAAGAACATCTTCTATAAATCCTTTTGGATATGTGACCGAATGATCAACCAATTGAAGAGTTATAGAAGGTAAGAGACACTTCTTCTAGGCCTAAACTTCTGAAAAAAGATAATGCATCAGGTTAATGCTTGCTCCAATTAGTATAAAGCTTTTCCTTAGAATCTTTATCCAATTAGACAATATATCATAAAGCTCCCATGTTCTTTAAGCATTTTAGGAAGCTTCTTTTAAAAGATAGTGCCGCAGTCTTCACTTAGCGCAACAGTCTCATAATCTCAAAACTTACTTTTTTTATTGAGGATGATCGTCATTAGCTTTGCATAAGTTGACATTTGCTCCAGAGCCTCACAAAAAGATATATTGATCGTTAGTTTCTTAAAAACTTCTAAAAATCTTGAAAATTATTAGTCTAGATTTTGTTGTTGAAGTCATTGAGGAAAAGGAGGTGGATGTATCTCTAAAAAAATTCAATTTGATGAAATTGGTTTCTCTAATTCATTTATAATATCGTCTTTAGGTTTAACCAACATTGAATGCTCTTTCTCTAACTCAAAATACTTCTGTGCTACATCTCCCAACTCTTTTCCACTCCTTTAACTTCACAACTTTGACATGCTCACTACTCTTCTCTTTAGGATTAATTTTGGTATTGCTAGGAAGAATCCCTTAAAATCGATTGCCAATTGAGTTATCAATTTGTCTCAAATGATTCTTAAAAATTTTGATAGCAGTACCTTGACTTTGCAATTGATTCTTCGTTTACAAAACCACTTCTTCCAACGATAACTTCTTTTCCTTAAATTGGGGGTTTTAGTTAAATACAGGAGGATAATTAGGTCTATAGTTATTTCCTTGATTATTACAATTCTTTATCAGATTAGTTTGATTATTACCCTATTATTGGTTTCCCTCACTAGAATTATTTTTCCAGTTAAAGTTTGGGTGGTTCTTCCAACCTTGTGTTGACCTCATTTTTAGTGAGGTCTAGTTTTCTCCTTAGAACTTAAGGTCTAGTCTTAAGAATTTTCTATTGACTATTCTAAGAGCGTAGTAATGGAACCCACCTCAATTTTAGAAACTCAAACAACTTTGTTGCTCTTCTTGGAGTCTAACATGTGTGGTTTTTGACCTCTAGCACTTAGAAGGTTGAGACCAACATGAGAAAGCTCAAAAAGATTACTTATAAGATTCTTAAGCCTTAGGGCAACCCTGGGTGGCTTGATCTTGCACACGCACACTTGGACTCACCATAATTTTTCACCCACATACCAAACCATTCATTCACTCAACTTGACCTATCTTTCACTTGAAGGCCATAACTACTTCTTAACTCTCTTGAAAGCTCATGCGGGTGGTCCCAAGACATAAGTCCTTGGTTATGATGGCTGGAACCAACTTGTGGAGGCCTCAAGATGAGTTCTCATATGGCTTATGTGACTTTAGAGAGGCTTTTCATGGCTTGCATCACCACATCATATAATCTACTCAAAATTCCCCAAATCCACTAAGTTGGTCAAGTTACCAAAATACCCCCAAATTATCAAAAACATGCAAAATTGTCAAAATCCCCAATATTGCTCAAAACTCTAGCAAAACTAATCCTAACCGTCCAATTTGTCCAAAGTTCTCCAAATTCACCAAAATGACCAAAATGCCCTTTGACCCATACATTTTTAAGAAATTCCCAAAACACTCAATTTTCACAAAAAGCACCTTTAAGCCCTTCCAAGTACCCAAGTGCCTCAACTCCACTAAAACTGACAAAAATTGCCAAAATTCCCAAAATTACCTAAAATCCTCAAAATTACTCAAAATTCCCAAAATCGCCCCAATTTTCCACCAAATCCATTCCAAACCCAATTTTAATAAAATTCAAGCCCTTCACGAACAATTTTAACATCATTAAACTCAAATCTAAAAGCTAAAATCCCAAGTACAAAATCAAGTCAACATCCCTTATTCAAAAAGCTCATGTTATCCCATTATGCTTTATTCTAACAGCTAAGTTCAAAATCAGCATGAAAAAAATTTCCCATCATTCATTTAATCAAAATTAAACCTAAGTTCCAAACTTCATGATTGAGTTTTTCCAAAAGTATCCTCTTGAAAAACCCTTTCAAAGATACCAAAAAATTTAAAAATTCTTTCTCATGCAAATTAGCCAATCCAAGAGCAAGCCATGAAGCCGCTTTTAAGCCACATGAAAGCCTTGAGAGCCATGCCATGCCACCCTACCTAATGTGGCAAAAGGATGAGCCATTTTAATGATTCCCTTAAAAGTGATTAACCCTTCTCATGACTCACCTAAACCCATGATTAACCCTAATACACTTTGTAAGAGAAGAGAAACAAACCGCATGGTTAGCTAACATTGCCCCAGATAGGAAGAAAAATGGACAAATCTGTGTTTGTATCGACTTTAGGGATTCAAACAAAGCGTGTCCAAAAGATGAATTTCTGTTATCGATACCAGAAATGATAGTGGACATTACTTCTACACACGAAATCTTCTCTTTTATGGACAAATAGTTGGGATACAACCAAATCAAGGTGGCTCTTGAGGATGCAGCACTTACAGCCTTCAGAACACCTATCGAAATTTTATGTTACATAGTGATGTTGTTTGGATTGAAGAATGCTGGAGCAACATATGAACGTGCAATGACAAAATTTTTTGATGATCTCATTCACAATCTAGTGGAATGCTACGTGGATGATTTGGTCATCTAGAGCAAGTGAAAAATAGACTATTTGTGCGATTTGAGGATCGTGTTCGAACGGTTACAACGATATGACCTTAAAATGATCCCTTAAAGTTTGCATTTGGCATTACCTCTGGGAAGTTTCTAGGATTCCTTGTCCATCATCGGGAAATCTAGATCGATCCAGATAAGATTAAAGCTATCTTAGAAATGCCTCCACCCAAGACCTTGAAACAAATACATTCTTTCCAAGGAAAGTTGGCATATCTGAGACGCTTTATTTCTAATCTCTCAGGTAGGTGTCATCTATTCTCGGCATTAATTAAAAAGGATGCCAAAATCATTTGGAAAGAGAAATACAAGCCGGCCTTTGAGGATGCTAAACAATATTTAATCACACCTTTTGTCTTGGCGGCCCCTATCCCGGGGAAACCATTGATACTTTATACCGCGACTTTAGACGACTCTCTTGAAGCCCTCTTAGCTCAAGTCAATGACAATGGTAAAGAGAACACACTCTACTACTTGAGTTACTGCCTAATACCGACGGAGATAAGGTATCCACATATTGAGAAACATTATCTACCCTTGATTTTTGCCGCACAAAAGCTTGGACATTACATGCTTTCTCATATGATTAACCTAATTTCAAAAGTTAATCCATTGCAATATTTGATGACTCGACCAACACTCCTCAGAGGTATAGCAAGATGGTCAATGATTTTATTGCAATTTGATATAACTTTTGTTCCCCTCCATGCTATCAAGGGACAAATTTTAGCAAACTTTCTCCCTGCACACCCACTTCCAATTGGGTCCCCTCTTAATGACGAACAACCAGATGAACAAGTAATACAAATGGAATTCTCCAGTGCGCAACGCTGGGAAATGTACTTTGATGGAGCTTCGTCAGCTAGAAAGGACAAAGGATCAGGCATAGTTATACCAGGCAAAGCAGGTATTGGATTGATCTTTTATCACGCCAGATAAGGGTATGCTGAGGTTCTCATACCATTTGACAGAGCCATGTACCAACAACAAAGCAGAATATGAAGCCTTAATCACTGGATTAGAGTTGGAAATCTCTATTGATATAACATATATTTCCATCTATGGTGACTCACAACTAGTCATCTGATCCCTTGGATATCGCTAATATGCACAGTACAATAATAATTCAGAATATATTTCACTAATACTTACTTACTTTGTAATAAAACCAAAAATTTGATCTTAATGAAAAATAAGAATTTAAATTTAATTTATATATATTGGGATACTACGCCAGTATACGTATCGTTATCAAGTAATATAGGACCTTTTGATTAAGACCTGAATATCGAACCCACAGAGAGAATACGCAATATGAATTATTGAACAGCAAATTTTTTATTTTTAATAAGAAGATAATTATCTAAACTAAAGATGATTTTTTTAGTAATGAAAATTAAAATATTTTTGGTATTTTCAATATTTTGATAGAACAATAACCATTTAAAAAGATAACTAGAATTTTTGTAGAAGAAAAACACTAAATCTGAAAATACCTTTCTTCTTGTTTTGAATCAGTAATAAGTATAGGAATTCTGTTGTGAAAGTATGCAAATTGTATTGTGTCAAACATGAGCAATAATATTCTTTACTCTTACTAAAGATGCTATAAAGAACATTGGCTAATTTAAAGTTTGAAAGTTCTCAAGACCGGCTAGGCAGGGAAGATACTAGCTCTCACTCTAGAGTTCCCTCGAGTCCCTCCGCCCGTGGGCTAACATCTCGTATCAGAACCTAAAATAATAAAGCAAGTTAGGGGCTTTAACATGTCACTTTAAAGTCCTCTAACTCTACACCCTTCAATGTATATTTCCCTATTTATTTGCACTCAATCATATGAACTACATTCTCATTCATACAACCTCATGCGATTCTTTCTAATTGTTGACTGAGACAATACCAGTCCGGTTCTTACATGTTCTCACAATAAATTTTAACCAATTGTTGACTTAGACAATACCAGCCCGGTTCTTACATGTTCTCACAACAAATTTTAACAGAAATTGTTGACTGAGACAATACCAGCCTGGTACTTCCATGTTCTCACAACAAATTTTAACATCTGGATTGGCCAAATCAAGAAGTAAATGAAGTGCATGGNCCTTACTAAAGATGCTATAAAGAAAATTGGTTAATTTAAAGTTTGAATAGTTCTCAAGACCGGCTAGGCAGAGAAGATACTAGCTCTCACTCTAGAGTTCCCTCGAGTCCCTCCGCCTGTGGGCTAACATCTCGTATCAGAACCTAAAATAATAAAGCAAGTTAGGGGCTTTAACCTGTCACTTTAAAGTCCTCTAACTCTACACCCTTCAATGTATATTTCCCTATTTATTTGCACTCAATCATATGAACTA
>JXCR01125609.1:0-15759 GCA_002079205.1 Phalaenopsis hybrid cultivar
ATATATATATATATATATATATATATATATATATATATATATATATATATTAAAAATGTTTTTCTGAAGTGAGTGACGGATTCCGTTTCTGGCAGCCAACCAGCTTCCAACGGGCAACTCTTCAACCAAAAATAGTGCCCACAACGCGCGATTCAACGGTTGTGGGTCTTGATCTCCAATGTCTAGAACCTGTGAACCGTTCAACTTCAAACCCTAAGATCTTTGTCTTAACTTAACTAAATCACTTCGGGTTTGTTCCTACACCTTCATCTACTCAAGATGAACACATCTATATGGCTACATGCTTATGAAATCAAAATTTTATTCACAAAAGCCCAAACTGAGCCTAAAATTAGGGTTTGTGTTTTATACCTAAGTTTGAGAGGGGAGGCCTGAATCAGATTCTAGTAGAAGCTTCAGTGAACCTCCTTGAAGTGTTAGTTTGAGCTGAGGTCAAAGAGTTTGATCAGAGGTTGGTGCAGCGTTGGTCTAATGGTGGGTTAGAGGGCTCAAAATGATGGGCTTGAGTGAGAAACTTCTTAGTTTGGTGGATGTTTGAGAAATGGCCAGAATCTGTCATGGTTTGGAGCTAAGAAATTGAGCTCAGGAAGTGGGGAAGATGGATGGAAGCTGGTTAGAATGGGCTTAGGAAGTCTTAGAGGAGCTCTGTAAAGAATTTAATAAAGTTTCCCCAAGGAATTAGATGGTCTTTCTCTTTGGTCGTGGGAGGTGGGTAAAAATAGACAAGGCTATGGTGGCCACTAGTTCTGGTCAGGGGGTGTAATCAATTGCTTAAGTGGAGGGTTGAGTGGCACCAATGAACAATGAGGATGAGCTGACTAAGGGAGTTCAAATTTAGAGTTCAAAGCTTGGGGTGGCTCTTGATTTTGGGGTTTTTCGGCCACTAGGCCGGCCGACCAGGCCAGTGCTGGTTGCTAGAGTGGTCAGGTGAGCCAGTGGGAGTTTAATGATGATTATCCCTGAAGGTTTAATGCTTGATGATAAATATATTTGGGTTTGGCCAATTATGGGAAGAAATCCCTTAAAATAAGGGACCCTTGGTCCATGGCTCATGTAGGGTGGGCTACGTGGGTCTAGCTAGATCTCTAGGGTCCAAATGTTGGTTTTGGTGGCCATGGCTTGGTCAATTTGGGTTGGTTTGGTCAAATGTATGAATTGGGTTCAAACTCATGTCATGAGCTTGAATTTGAGTTTGGGTTTGGCTAGACTTTAAATTTGGCTCAATTGATTGATCAAATTGGCTCAAATAATTGGCATGAGGAGTTTTGGATACAAGTTGGGTAATTTTAAATTGATTTGGAAGGTCAATTTGGTGGAATTTGGCCATATGGTCAATTTTGGCCATTTAGGTTATACTTAGATTTGGATTGGACTAGGGTTTGGATGTGGTTCAATTGATGGTTCAATTTGATGTGGGTGATTGTCATGAAGAGTCTTAGACATTGATTGGGTGAAAATTCTGAAGTTAGTAAGTTCAATTTAGTGAGATTTGGGCTTTTGGTCAAAATAGAAGCAATCCTACTTATTACTCTCTTTCGAGTACATAAAGAACATTGGCTAACCTAGAGTCAAGTTCCTAAATCTATGGTTATGATGGGTAGGTTCTAGCCTGTCACCCTAGATTATCCACTAAGCCCTCTCTTTAGGACTAATTGGTCCTTAAGTTCCAAACTCTAGATCAAATTGGTTACGGTTTCAGTCTGTCAACCTAGAATCACCAATTTACACCCATCAAAACTTATCTCCCTATCTATTTGCATTAACCAATGGACTACTTTATCATTAGCTAGATTAATGTAATTCTTAATAGTTGAGGAATACATAACCTTCCTGGGTCATTATGGCTTCACAACAAGTTTTAACATAATAAATGACCAGATTAAATATGAAATTTATGCACAAAGTAATGAATCATGACAAGTATGGAATAAGAGAAATCTTAAACAACTCTAATCCTACACAAGATTAATTCTTATTGAAAGGAAAAAGATAAAGAAAGTTACTCAGGTCTTATGGGGATAACATAACAATACATGATTTATATTAAAATTCAGGTTCATGCAATAAACAAAACTTAAAAAAGAATACAATTTACATATCTTAAACTTCTCCCCAAGAAAATCTTCAGAAGTTCCTTTGATGATTTTTCATCTCTCCTTACAATTTCACTACAAGACACACACACAAACACCAAAAGCTCTCCCCCCCACACACCACACGACACACACTCTTCGCCCCCCCTCTTTCTTGGCCTCTCATGACTCATTATATGATTACTCTTGAAGTCCCTAAGAGTCACTTTAGATGCCCCTTCAAATTTCATTCAAATTGAATATATAGTCATCAAAACCAATTCTAGAGTCTAGGCACTCAACTGTGGTGCCTAGGCACCAATCTTCTAGAAGCACAGAATAACTACTTGGTGCCTAGGTGCCAGATCCTGATGTTATGTCGTCAAGCTCTCTATTTTCACATATGGGTCTGGTGCCTAGGTTCCAATTATTTTTATGCCACCTTGATCCAATTTAGTTCATTTTTTTCTTATTTCGCACCTTTTCTCTATAATTTCATCTCTTGTACATGCAACCAAAAATATACAAAATACCTTACATTAATATGAAATATCAATAACAATGATCATAAAACGTATGTATATAAAAATAACACTTTTTAGTCATGCCACTTGTGGTAAACACTTATTTAGTGGATTTGTTTTGATTTAATGAAGTTTCCTGTTGTGTGTGACACATGCTTTGTGAAATAGAATTATTGTACTTTTCTTTTTCAACAAATTGGGTGAATATTTAAGATGTTAGGATGCTTGTTAGAATAGGTTTTTCATATTAAAGTGATGGTTCTTACTTAATGCTTCATATATAAATTAAATATGGTCAATTGGCATGTTAAAATTTGTTGTAAACTATTATGACCCTGGAGGGCTACGACTTTAACAACTAGGAGAAATCATTTTGAATTTATAAATGAAGGAATAATAGTCCTAATATTCAATGCAATGTTAGGGAGATATTCTTTGATGGGTGTAAATTGATGTTTCAAGGGAGACAAGATAGATTCTTACCAATTTGATCTAGAGCTTCGTACCTTAAATCTAAGATCGAGCCATTTAATGAGATATTATGAGAATGAGACTCAAGGATGGCAGGCTATAAGTTTTGCTACGACAATATAATATTTTAAGAAATTGACCTTAGGTTAACTAAGTTATGTTATACACTCAGAAGAGGATAACTTAGATTTTTTATCTTATTATGGCTATCCATATTAGATTGAAAGCATCATAATCCTACACATTATCTAGATCACCACAAGGGAAAGGTAGTTTTTACATCTCAAAATTCATCAAACCAATTTATCTAGTTAAGATTATCTTTAGATTTAGGTTTGTATTTAGAAGTAGTTGATAGAGAAACACCCTTAGTTGACACTCAAAACTAAGACCTAATATTAGTAGACTAGAACAAAGCCTAAGGGATTTCTTACCTCGCTTCTCTGTGGGATCGATACTCTGGGATTTAAGGAAAACCTTATATTACTTGAAATAATAAATATACTTGCGTAGAACCCCTAGTCTGTTAACTTTAAATTAAATTATAAATTTATAACATATCCATTTTCTGCACACTAGCTGCTGAAAGAAATTGCGTCAAGTTTTTTGTCGGGAAACTAAATAACTGCGTAATTGTAGGTAGGATCAAGTACCCAACAACCAAATACCTGAAACTAAGCCCATAACTTTTAAGATCATCTTAAAAATATTTTTGGTCATGTAGTTACATTGTGGTGCAAAATATTTAGCATTACATCGCTAGTACATCACTATAGTGCTCATGAATAGTGCTGCAACGCTATGCTCACTATTTTCCTTCTCCATAGTTGGGTTTTACTAGCATTTTGGCTCTATGGGTATTATCCAAATGACATTGCATCCTAAGGCTTGAGTGCTTCTAGTTCTCTACTCTTAAATACTTAGTTAAAATTTTTTTTTTGAACATAATTTTGTGGCAATAGTATTGATGCACTATGATGCGGGTGCTGCAGGTTTTTTTTTCCTTTAAATTTATTCTCAAAGAAAAATTTCATACAAGAACTCATTACGTAATACATAATTTAAGAAAAGGCATGATACGATTTTTTTGGCACAAAATATCGAGAAGTTTTAGTAAATACTTTTGTGCTATTCTGACATGGTATAAAATCCTTTCTTAGAAGTATCAGTAAAAGCTTGAAGGAAGGAAAGTTGTATAAGATTTGACAGTAATTAATTACCGAATTTTTGAAAATTGGCCTCACACTGTAATGCCTTTTTAAAAGGTGTTACTTTCTATATCAATTTTTTCAAATAAGCACATTATATGAAAAAGACATAAAAAAACCTCTTATAAAACCCACCATGTTAAAAAGCTAGACACCTTTAATATTAAAGCTAATCTTGACAACTTAAATACCACATGTATAGTATATGCATCAACATAATTCCATTGGAATACACCATCCTACTTGCTCTAATTGCCTCTAAACAAAACTTACAAATTAAGTACATGACATATAATTGTTGCTTACTCAAAATCTTCTAATATTCTCAGACAACTTATGAAAATTTGTAGTCCTTGAATACAATAAAAATTAATCAAGGTATAATTTGAACACATGATTCCTCAAATCCATTACTATGACTAGAGCATTAATCACACAAAAATGGTTTGACCATAAACTCAAATTAACCATAATATGCAATGATGATATGATGAAATAATATGGATGCATAAAATTATTTAACAAAATATGAGGACACAAGAATATGCATGATAGGGATTGTGCATGTGTGGAGTTTTTATTTCATTAAAAAACAATAAAATAGACTATGTAATAATTCATACCTTCTCTAAAAGATTTAAAATTTTAAATGATATATTTGATATTCATGATTTGTTTCTTAACATTTTATAAATCAAACATTTAAATGCATGCAATATCGATGTGGCATTATTTTCCAATAATGTGAATGATTGAAATAAACCAACCATAAAGACTCAATCTAAGGTAAAAATAATTGATCAAGAAGTTCTAGTAGTTAATAGTAGGATGAAGACCAACTTAGACAATTTTTTTATATATAATTTGTGAATGTTATCGTAAGCTTATGTATTTGTAATATGTGCTCTGAACAATCATAATAGTTTGAGAATTTGAATTCAAAATCACAAAATCTTTAAATTTTAATGTTTATATTTTTAAATTTCATGAGAGAATTATTTAAAATTAATTAAAATTGATAATTTAATATTAATTTTATTAAAAAAATTCGTTTTCACATTGAGTGGCTAGCCATAACTCATTTTAGGTGCATTTTGGGTAATTATGCATATGTAACCAACCCCTCCATCTCATACGTACACTTAAATTGGGATTATTTGATAAAGAAAGATATAAGAAATTTAATGGTTCAATTGATTTTAACTAATTTAAATTCTATAAAAAGATATGATTGGTCAAAGTGGACCCAAACTTTTAGGTGAGATAAAATTTGTGAATTTGAGCAAAAATTTTTTAATTATTTTTTTGATCTAAATTTTGTATTTTAAAATTTATAATAGTTTTAGTTGATGTCATAGGTTGATTTAAAATAAATTTAAGGTATTAATGGTCAAATTATCATTTTATTATCAAAATTATTATTTCTCTCTCTCTTACTTATTGTCGGCTCAACTGGACTCCAAATAGAGTTAATTTGAGCACAGAGGCCTCATTTGAATTCTTTCAATTATATGAGTATAATGGTGAAGTCTGTTTTTAAAATTAATGACTCATAGATAAATTTTTATATAGGACAATTTTTCATGCATGAAAACCCTTGGTGCACAATATTATATAAAGATTATGTTTGATGACCACTAAACAAGTCTGCATGATTTTCATAAGTGAATTTGTCGGCAATGTAACTTACATAATGTATTTTGGAATACTGGATTAACTTGTGGAAGAAAACAATAATTCTAGGGTTTTCAAGGTACTGTGCATGTGTGGAAATTTTATTAGAAGAATTTTAAAACGATCATTGAACTTCTTTGCATGGTATTTATAAGTGATAATAAGTCACATGCAACTTTAAAGAAGAGGACTTGAATCCTACAATAATCTAAGAAGAGAAAACAATAATATTACAGTTCTATTGTAAACCTACTTTTAGGATTATCTTTGAGTTTTGTTACAAATTGTGTATGTTTAAAAATTGTTTGATTTCTTTTTATTTTAGTAAGTTTAAAATTTCATTTTCTTTAGTTAGGCTTTGCTCATGACCAAGCTCAAGTAAAGTCAATATATATATATATATANTCCTCTCCAATGCTACCTCTTCTCTTTACGCTGGTGAGATCCCCCTTTTTTCTTCTTTTTGGCAGTCTTTTCTGCGTTTCTCAGTTTTTTGGGGTTTTGTTGTGAGATTTTTATGGCTCGTTCATTTGCGGACGCTCTTATGGGTAATGGTGGCTCGGTTTCTAGTTCCTCGGGCCTTTTTCCACCTTCTTATCTTCAAGCTTTACATTTTGGTGGTGATTTTAATTATATCTGAAAATTAGACGAGAAAGATGTGAAACTTGCTATGTTTGTATGTGATGTTGAATCTACTGCTCTAGCTTCATCTTGTCGCCATGTATTAGTTGGGAAGTTCGTCTTTGGTTTACCTAAGTTTGAGGTTGTTAGAAAGGAGTTTGAATCTTTGAATCTAAGTGGAATGTGGAAATTTGGCCTTCTTGAAGGGAGACACATACTTATCCAGCTATCAAATGACGAAGATTATACTCATTTATTTTCACGTTGAGTTCTAAAATTTGATGGTATTTCTATGAAATTTTTGAAATGGAATATTGAATTTGACCCTAAATTGGAACCTCCTATTATTCCGATTTGGTTGAAATTCTCTGGCTTAAAATTTCATCTTTTTAATCATGAGGTCCTGTTTTCCTTAGCTGCGGCACATGGCACACCTTTAAAATTAGATGGTCCCACTTACTTGCTTACGAGGCCTTCTGAGGCTAGATTTTTAGTAGAACGGGACATTACGTTACCTTTCTCGGATGAAATATGGATTGGTTCCGAACATAAGGGCTACTGGCAGAAAGTTGAGATCGAAAGACACTCACCTTACTACACACATTGCCTTATGTTTGGCCATATTACTGCCAATTGTTATCGTTTATATCCACATTTAAAATAAAGCACTGAACGATCTCGTAATGCTCCACAGTCGAATATTGATCACCTTAGGACTGAAATTCCTAAAAATCCTTCCACTCTCCGTTCTAACATGAATACACATATTTTATCGCCGCTTGCTACATAAAGTACCAGTACCATTTTTTTTAATGCTAATAGTAAGACTAATGTCCCCACGATTGCTCTGCATGATGTTGTTGCCACTGAGGTTAACACTAATGTTTTCACTACTGACACTGTTATTACCACTATTGATTACGTTGCTCCTTTAACGGTCACTGATGTTGCTTTGGGTATTACTAATAACGTTGCTCCTTTAACGGTTACTGATGTCACTTTGGGTAATGATACGGATGCCATCACTTGTGCCAATATTGCTAATATAATTGTTAATGATGTTACTTGCGTTGCCAAAACAGATGCTATTCTCATAAATGGGAGTAGTATTCAAGATATGCAAGTCAATAGATTAAGAGAGGTTCCTTCTGCTGAAGATGAAGTAGGTAAAGTTTGCTTATTTTCTGTGGATGATAATAAAATACCTATTGGGACTATTTCGGAAGCTACTAATATGCTAGAGGAAGAATGGTCGGTCCAAAAGGCTAGGAAAAATAAGGGCAAAAGGAAGAATGAACTCTTGCATCTTGATAGTGAAAACATTATTCGTGGTGGAATGTATCATTCTGATGGCGAACAATTCGGCACCCCTCCAAGATCCTCTAAAAGGGGAAGCTCGAGACACCATGTTTAATATTTTGGTTTGGAATATTAGGGGAGTGGCAGACCCTAGCTCTCTTAATAAACTCAAACATTTATGCAGGGTTCATAAACTTATTAGTTTTGCTATTCTGGAGTCGTTAGTTTCTGTGAATCGGGATAAAACTTTTAGAAAATTTTCTACTTACAATCACCATTATAAAAAAAATAATAAAATATGGATCTTCTGGAAACCGAAAGTGAATTTGACGATTGTTGAGGATGATGATCAGTTTGTACTTACTAACTTCAAGATGGATAACTTTCAAGGGTGGGCCACTTTTGTCTACTCTAGCTGCCTTTTACCTGATAAATTGCTTATTTGGGATAAGCTTGTACTTAGGGGTGAGGGGATTAAGGAGAACTGGTTTGTTGGAGGCGATTTTAACATGATAATGAGACCCTATGAGAAGAGGGGTGGCAAGGGATGCGACCAATCCCTCATAAATCGATTTTGTGATAAGATCGTGGATGCTGGGTTGTATGATATGGGTTACTCTGGTTCCCCTTAAACTTGGTGTCGCGGCCTCTTATCTCAAAGATTGGATCATTTTTTTGCTAATCAAAATTTTTTCAATTATTTCCCCATATCTAAAGTCCAACACTTGAACTCTGATGCTTCTGACCATAGCCCTGTCTTACTTACGCTTGCTTTTATCAAATACTCTCACATATATAAATTTAATTTTCTTAATATTTGGGCTTCCAATGACACTTTCTTGAATCTTATTAAACAAGTTTGGAATACTGATAATGTGGGAAGTCCTTGGTTCATTTTATGGCAACTTCATAAAAAGGTTGCTTTGCATTTGAGGGATTGGAACTGTAATGTTTTTGGGAATGTTCACACTAAAGTTCTTGATGCACATTCTAAGGTTGATTTGCTAGAAGCTAAAGATTTTTGCACTTCTCAATGGGCTAGCGATGTGGCTCAGGCTCATGCTTCCCTTCTTGAAGCTATTGATTTAGAGGAAGGCCTACTTAAACAAAAAGCTAATGACACTTATTTTGCTTGCATGGATAGAAACACATCCTTTTTTCATCCCTCTATTAAAAATAGACATAATTTGAATTCTATCCTCAAGATTAAATCGTCTGATGGTGATATCCTTACTGATCCTATGGGTATTGGTAACAGCGCAGTCCAACATTTCACAAATTTATTTCAGCTTCAGGCTTTGATTTTTCCTGTTGATGGTGATGTCTTCAATGAGGGAAGAGATTATGTCTCTTCTCTTTCTCTGTCTGATGTTCCTACTGAAGATGAAATCCTTGTTGCGCTTAAGGGTATTA
The DNA here is from genome assembly GCA_002079205.1 of Phalaenopsis hybrid cultivar. Taxonomy (NCBI): domain Eukaryota; kingdom Viridiplantae; phylum Streptophyta; class Magnoliopsida; order Asparagales; family Orchidaceae; genus Phalaenopsis; species Phalaenopsis hybrid cultivar. The sequence continues at coordinate 9,304 of JXCR01125609.1, forward strand.
ATCCTAATAAGACTCCTGGGCCTGATGGTTTCACATCTGCCTTTTATATTAAATGTTGGGATATCATTAAGAAAGAGGTGATGAATGCCATTCAATGCTACTTTTTAGGGGAAAATCTAGGAAAATATTTCACTTCCTCTTTAATTGTGCTTATCTCTAAAGGAAATGATAAAATCAGTTGGGATAACCTCCGCCCCATCTCTCTAACTTCTGTTCTCTCCAAAGTGATTAGTAAGATTATTGTTAATCAGCTTCAACCTCATTTGTCCAAAATTATCTCCTTGCACCAGTCTGCTTTCGTTCAAGGTAAGGAAATATCAAATAATATCCTCCTTGCTCAAGAAATTATCGAGGATCTTGATAAAAAGTGTGGAGGTGGGAATGTGGTGATTAAGCTTAATATCAGGAAAGCTTTTGATACCATTAACTGGGAATTTATTTTGAGTATTCTTCGGGCCCGCGGTTTCTCTATGAAATTTTGTTCTATCATCAAAAGATGGCTTGAACTAAATCATTACAGTGTTCTGGTTAATGGGAAATCCTTTGGTTTTTTCCCCTCTTTCAGGGGTATTAAACAAGGTGACCCTCTCTCACCTACGATTTTCATCCTTGCTTTTGATTATCTCTCTCGCCTTATGAATCAAATGCAGCTGTTACACCCTCACACTCAATTTATGCATAAATCTAAGCTCATGGTTAGCCACCTTGCTTACGCTGACGACCCTATCCTCTTTTATAATGCCAGTAAGACTACTTTTAAAATTTTGATGCAAACCTTAAATATCTTTCAAAATACTTCTGGATTAACCTTTAAAAAGCTAAATGTCAGCTATATTTTAGCAAGTACGTTAGCACCACTCACACCTCCTGGGCTGCTACCTTCACTGGATGTCAAGTGGCCTACCTTCCTCTAAAATATTTGGGAGTCAATCTTTTGCGGGGTAGAAAGAGACAAACTCAGATGGATGATGTTGTTGATAAAATTAAGGCTAGGATTAATGACTGGAGAAATACCTTCCTTTCTAATGGGGGTAGATTCACTTTGCTTAAGAGTGTCCTTTACACCCTCCCTCTTTACGCTTTTCAAGTTTTGCATATGAAAAAAAGTGCTCAAATTTCATTAGAGAGGATTTTTAATAAATTCCTTTGGGTCGGTAGCACTCAACATAAGATTTGGACTACGTGGGATAAAGTTTGCAAACCCAACACTGCTGGTGGTCATGGTTTTAGGAACCTTAATCACATTATGGCAATCAACATGTGTAAACTTTGGTTCAAATTTTGTTCGGGAACTTCTCTCTGGTCTCGTTTTCTACATTACAAATATTGTACCCATTCGCACCCTACTAATGTTGTTTGGAAGGTTGGGGATACTAAAGTTTGCAAATCACTGCTAAATGTTAGATCTATTGCTCAAAATTTCATATTTTGGGATGTTGGCATCGGTAACTTATCCTTCTGCTTTGATCAATGAGGTACGGTAGATCTCTCTACCTTATCGTATAATTTGCAAGATAACACATTACTAGTTTCTGATTGTTGGAAAGATGGGACTTGGGATGTTAATAAGCTTAGAAATTTGATTGGAGATAGTTCTGATCACATTCGGGATGCTATTAAATTGGATAAACCTTTATGGAAATTTACTTCAAATGTGTCCATCACTAAATTCTTATCTCAAAAGTTTCATACTTTTACTCCTCAACGGTGGACTTTTAATCTTTGGAATGCTTTCTTATCTCCATCTATATCATTCTTTCTCTAGAGATATTACTCAATGTTCTTGCCTTTCGATGATATACTTAAGTTAAAAGGTTTGCTTATGCCTTCGAGATGCTATCTTTGTAAATGCGATGAGGAAACTGCCGCTCATCTTTTCTATGATTGCCAATTTGCTCGGGAAGTTTAGTGCTCGGTCGGGTTGTATTTTGGTATCAAATGGACTCCGAATTCTTATGATCACCGTTAAATGGAGGAATTATATCAAAGTTTGGAAGGCTGCACCTTTTTATAAAGAATCTTTGGAACCTTTTCCTTTTGTTATTCCTTGGTTCCTTTGGTCTGCTAGGAATGCTCATAAGTACGAAGCTCTCCCCCTACAACTGCTCTTACCACTTCATATATAATTGCTTATTTTCTTAAAGCTTCTCGTCCCATTGCATTAAGCTCTAATTTGCCTCAGAGGGGTAGGAAGGCCCTTCTGATACGGTGGCAACTCCCCTCTGTTGGTTGGATTAAACTTAATGTAGATGGGAGCTGGACTTTATCTGCTGTTGGGACGGGTGGAATTTTTCATAACTCTTTGGGGAGATGCCTTTGTTACTTTGCCTCACCGGTTTGTGCCTCAACACCTTTAGAGACTGAGTTATATTCTTTATGGAATGCTTTACAAATTGATGTGACCTTACATCGCCATGCTTTAATTATCGAGACTGATTCTATGGCTATTTTTAATGTTCTAAATAAGAGCACCTTCCCTACCTGAAATGTCATTTGTCTGTTTAGCATGATTCAGGGGTTCATTAAAAGGCATAATTTTTGTTTTGAAAGTTAATTTCATCTATAGGGAATGTAACACTGCTGCTGATTGGTTCGCCAAACATGGTCCCCAGCGAATTATTGTGGGTGTGGTGCCCCTCAACTTCAAATACTTTTAAATGGGGATTTACTTACTGTGCCTTATATCAGAAGATAGAGGGATTTTATATTGCTCTGCTGTTTCTGCTCCGTTTTAATTGGTTCCTTTTACTGTTTATCTGTTCGATTTCTTCATGTTTTATTCTGAGTTGCATTTTAATAGCCTTTTTCACCTCGTTTTGTCTTGGAATTTGGACCGTGAGGCTGGTTTTCATGTTTTATCATGCTTGGCCTGCTCTTTTTGGATGTCTGGGATCTCTTTTATGGGTCTTTACTGTTGATAACTTTACCATGAGATGTATGGAGCTGCTGCCTTTCAATTTCGGACATCTAGGAACTGCTTGGAGCGGCAGGAATGGTTTATGCAGAAGTTTTGTGGATTTCCTCACTGCTTGCAAGTTTTGGCTCTTATTGTTGCGGTCTTTACTGTATCTACAAGCCCTCAGTTTGACCCTGCTCCTCGACACCACTGTTACTATGGTTTTTATGCATACTGTTATTTTGGGACTTTATGTACGTGTAATTTTTTGGGTATACTTTTTCTTTCGGTATACGTTTTGGATGATTACATGTACCTTAGGTTTGTTTCTTTGCGTTGCGTTGTACTGTGGAGAGTGGAACCCCTGAGGGTTTGTTGTATTTTTTTGTTTTTAGATGGGGATCCACTTTCCATCACTTTTAATCAAGATATAACTATATTATTTTAATTCTACTCATTGCTTTTTATTGAAATAAGTTTTGTTCAAAGAATGCTATTACATTCTTTTTTATCACCAACTTTACATGTAATATAGATCCTTAAAAGGCGGCATGGATTCCATCTAATCATACCATATTGAATTTTTATACCGAAATAGGAAATTCCGTGTGCAACAAAAGCAATTTTTGTTTTCCTTGTGTAAATCGCCAAAAAATTAACATAGATGAGAGAAAAGCCACCAACTAAATGGAGATTTGAGGAGGGAGGAAGAGAGGAGGGAGAAATATAATCAATGAATATGGGAAAAGACATGATTACAATTTAAATATCTACCATACAAAATACTATTGGAAAATCACGTGTTGATACAATTTTGTTTAGTTTGAATCTTTTTGTAATTTTATTTCTCTGTATATTCTAATCCCCCTAAATTTATTCATGATGCAAATCCTATATATTGCAAGTAAATTTATGCTGTTCCACACTACATATTCAAAAAAATATTTTGACTATTCTTTATTCTCTTAAAATTAACTTGGTGTAATTTTTTTTTGTTTGTTCCTTTTAGGAAGTTTAGTGTTAGATCCATAATTTCTTAAGGGGAGGAGGTTACCAAATTAATTTTAAACGAGTATGTTGGCATTTTCTATTTTTTGTTTTCTAACTCTTTATAGTTGCAACAACACTTATTTATTTATTGACATAAGAACTTAATGTTATTTATAGGCTTCACAATATAAATAACCATTTTTTTGGATGACTATTACTTTCCATGGGAGGATTAAGAATAAGCTAATCATGAATTAGCATGAAAGAGAAGAAATTGGTAATTTATTCCATTAAGATAAGTATCTTGCTTATTCTTACTTATTGATGTTTCAGACATAGCTAAGTGATTAGAAAAAATTTAATGGGCTAAATGAAAAGTACATTTAACTAATTTAATCATTTTAGGAAAATTTTAAAATGGGTTATTTTCTAGTGTTCATATTCTATTTATATGCAAACTAAATCTTTAAAAACTTGTAAGTGGGTTCCTAATTTTTTAAAGATAATTTTGTGATTAATGGTAGTAATGTATTTGGTCCAAATAAGAAATGTGAGTTATTAGAGAAGTAAAAGTGATGATATTATATGAAAAAAAAATACAAAAAATAATAATTGACTATAACTTGAATTACTTTGACCATGATGGGGATCTTATGTTATTCGCTGAGGCCAAGAAAGACCAGAACAAAATTAATAACTATTTATTAGTAAATAAATTTTAAAATATCCATTTTTGTTGGAAAAGCTTTTCCTAAATTTCTATATCTATAAATAAATATAATATAAATTCCCCAACAATAACAAAAGAGATTAGATATTTTTTACTACCTCAACTAGAGAGCTCTAATAAATACTTCTTTTACAGCATTAATAAACATTCAACATAAAAATGATAATATTTACATTTGAAACAAGAAAGGAAAATTTTATCTCTAATTAGAAAAAGGGTTGATGCTGATAACATAATAATGATCTTTATAGTATCAAACTTAATGCTAATATAATCTCTTAAGAAAACTATGTTATAAAGAAAATCTTTATTATTCAAATGTTGAGCTCACTTGTGTTTGGGATGCTAGAAATGTCTAAAAAAAGATCCATTTTTTGAGAAAGCTAATATCATTGAGATGGTTTGAGTGTATTATATTGCTCAACATAAGATGTCTATCCTTCCCTGTATGTAAGTCACATTTTAAGTGACAAAATTTGAAGGTAGGAAGGTTTATTGTGTTGACAAATATATTTATAGCAAGATATATAATGGCTTTCTTTATATATGGAATAATCTTAAGGAAGATGCAAATGCACCATTGGAGATGGAGGGATTCACAACAGGTACATGTTTCTTAAGATATCAAGGTTAATGGAGAATTTTTTTAAAAAAAAATTCAATAGAATCAATATTATAAGGCTATAAATTTGAAGATAAAAGTGGTTAACTGTTTATCTGTGGAAAGGAAAAAGTCAATAGACAACGATTATAAGGACAACAAAATTTTATTTATGGATAAGACATGAAAAGGTCTTGGAGTGTATGGATGGTAACATGGTTTTTGCATAATGATTTTATCACAACATGAAATGGAAGTTTATTAGATGCTTTGTGATTGGGTAGATAGGGAAAATTTTGTTGAATCGTTGGCAAAGGTCTTTTAGGCAGTTCTTAACTCTTGTTACAAACTATATAGTATTTATTGTGGAAAGTTTTATTAGTATGGTTTATTTTTGAAAATTCTACAACTCCAAAGGAATGGGCATTCTCACAGCCATATAACTGTTTTTTATTGTGGCATTTCTGCTGATAAGAAGCACATGAACTTAACCAACAAGTTAAACAATGGAGGTTTATTTGTACTAAATGCTAGCAATGTTTTTTTTATTAGCTTGAAGATAGTGGGGGAAAGTTATTAAATATATTAGATTTACAAAAAAGTAAGTACCCACGGGCTTCCCATTTACTCCATATCAGTAACTTCCACACAAGAGAGCTTGAAAAGTTGAAAGCCCAAAATAGTCGGAGTATGTTAAGAAGTTTGGCAAATTTTTGTATTTTTGTATGCAAAAAGTAAGCTATGAAAAACTCTCATTGATGGAAAATACCTCAAGATATAAATCTCTTGCATCTAATCTCTAAAGGATTTCCTCAAAGATAAGAGATTGTATTCATCCTCGCATTCAATATCTGTAAGAGTTGAGTTATAGCACAGTTAGATGTGAATGTTTAAAAGCCCATTTTCTTTCATTGATTCTAAATGGGTTGTTAAGGTAGAAACTTGAAGATTATGGAGAGTTAGATTTGTAGTCTATGTCATAGATCTAAAACCTAAGATGCAAGGATTGATAAAGTTTTTTGTAGGTAAAGTTCAAGAATGCAAGATGTTCATCCATAACTGCTATACATATGATGTCTTCTTGGAGGAGTGCAGCTTTCCATTGAAGAAAAAATTAGGGATTGAAATTTTGCTCTCATCACAAGTCAAAGGTGGAAAGAAAAGGGGAAAGTATTGTGCAAAAATTTGGGGAGCAATGAAGAGAAGAGAGCCATACGCAAAATGATGGGGCATAGGGGG